>CAUYLG010052845.1:0-220260 GCA_963573385.1 Cacajao melanocephalus | reverse complement strand
TTTTTTGTGGCTGCATAGTATTCTGTGGTGTATATGTGCCACATTTTCTTTATCCAGTCTCTCGTTGATGGGCATATGAGTTGATTCCAATCTTTACTATTGCGAATAGTGCTGCAATAAACATAAGTATACGTGTGTCTTTATAGTAGAATGATTTATAATCCTTTGGGTATAAACCCGGTAATGGGATTGCAGGGTCAAATGGTATTTTTGGATTTAGATCCTTGAGGAATCGCCACACTGTCTTCCACATTGGTTGAACTAATTTACACTCCCACCAATAGTGTAAAAGTGTTTCTATTTCTCCACATCTTCTCCAGCACATGTTGTTTTCCGACTTTTTAATGATTGCCATTCCAACTGGCATAAGATGATATCTCATTGTGATTTTGATTTGCATTTCTCTAATGACCAGTGATGATGAGCTTTTTTTCATGTTTGTTAGTTGCATAAATGTCTTCTTTTGAGAAGTGTCTGTTCATATCCTTCATCTACTTTTTGATGGGATGGTTTGTTTTTCTCTTATAAATTTGTTTAAGCTCCTTGTAGATTCTGGATATTAGCCCTTTGTCAGATGGATTGCAAAAATTTTCTCCCATTCTGTAGGTTGCCTCTTCACTCTGATGACGGTTTTTTAGTTTCTTTTGCTGTGCAGAAGCTCTTTAGTTTAATTAGATCCCATTTGTCAATTTTGGCTTTTGTTGTCATTGCTTTTGGTGTTTTGATCATTAAGTCTTTGCCCATGCCTATATCCTGAGTGGTATTGTCTAGGTTTTCTTCTGAGTTTCTTTTTTTAAATGGTTTTAAGTCTTATGTTTAAGTCTTTAATCTATCTTGAGTTAATTTTTGTGTAAGGTGTAAGGAAAGGGGTCCAGTTTCAGTTTTCTGCATATGGCCAGCCAGTTTTTCTAACATATTTATTAAATAGGGAATCCTTCCCCATTGTTTGTTTTTGTCAGGTTTGTTGAAGATCAGATGGTTGTAGATATGTGGCATTATTTCTGAGGCCTCTGTTCTTCCGTTGGTCTATATATCTGTTTGTAACCAGTACCATGCTGTTTTGGTTACTGTAGCCATGTAGTATAATTTAAAGTCAGGTAGCATGATGCCTCCAGCTTTGTTCTTTTTGCTTAGGAGTGTGTTGGCTATATGGGCTTTTTTGTGGTTCCATATAAAATTTAAAGTAGTTTATTCCAATTCTGTGAATAAAGTCAATGGTAGCTTGATGGGGATAGCATTGAATCTATAAATTACTTTGGGCAGTATGGCAATTTTCACAATATTGATGGACTAGAACATAGACCTTTAGCTAGGAGTAGTTTGTTTTACCCACTTTCTGAATCCTACTTCTGTCAATTTGTCAAACTGATTCTCCATCCAGTTTTGTTCCCTTGCTGCCAAGGAGTTGTGATCCTTTGGAGGAAAAGAGGCATTCTGGTTTTTGGAATTTTCAGTCTTTTTGCATTGCTTTTTCTTCATCTTCATGGATTTATCTACCTTTGGTCTTTCATGTTAGTGACCTTTGGATGGGGTTTTTGCATGGATGTTCTTTTTGTTGATGTTGATGCTATTCTTTCCTGTTTGTTAGTTTTCCTACTAACCGTTAGACCCCTCTGCTTCAGGTCTGCTGGAGTTTGCTGGAGGTCCACTCCTCACCCTGTTTGCCTGGGTATCACCAGCAGAGGCTACAGAACAGCAAAGATTGCTGCCTATTCCTTCCTCTGGAAGCTTTATCCCTGAGGGGCATCTGCCAAATGCCAGTCTGTTGAACCCTGCTGGGAGATGTTTCCCAGTCAGGAGGCATGTGGGTCAGGGACCCACTTGAGGAAGCAGTGTATCCCTTAGCAGACCTCGAGTGCTGTGCTGGAATATCTGCTGCTCTCTTCAGAGCTGGTAGGCAGGAACATTTAAGTCTGCTATAGCTGCACCCACAGCCACTCCTTTGCCCAGGTGCTCTTTCCCAGGGAGATGGCAGTTTTATCTATAAGCCCCTGAATGGGGCTGCTGACTTTCTTTTGGAGATGCCCTGCCCAGAGGAGAGGAATCTAGAAAGCATAAGAATTTTTATATATTCAGGATACTAGTTCCTTAATGGATATTAAGGATTTACAAATATTTTCTCTCATTATGTGGGTTTTCTTTTCATTTTATTAATAGTATCCTTTGAAGTGCAGGAGATTTTAATTTTATAAATTACAATTTACCTATTGCTGCTTGTGTTTTTTGATGTCATATCTAAGAAAATGTTGCTTAACCCAAGGTCACAAAGATTTACGCCTCTGTTTTCTTCCCAATGTTTTAACTGTTACATTCAAGCCTTTGACTCATGTTGAGTTAGTGTTGTATATGGTGTGAGGCAGGGAATCCAACTTTATTGTTTTGTATGTAGATACACAGCTATCCCAGCACTGTTTGTTGAAAATACTTATCTTTCCTCATTTGTTTTATAACCTTCACTGAAAATCAACTGGCCATAAACATAAGGATTTATTTCTGAACTTTCAATTTTATTCTATCAGTCATATGTCTATCTTTGTGTCAATATCACAATCTTTGATTATTGTAGATTTTCATAGTAAGCTTTGAAAATAAGAAGTATGGGTTCTTCAACTTCACTCTTTTTCAGATTGTTTGGCTATTCTGGGTACTATCCTCAGGAAATATTAAAGGTATTGTCAAAGAATAATACATAGATATGTTCTGCACAATAGTTCTAAGGATAAAATACAAAAAAAAATCTAACAACATACAGTTTCTAATAATATAATACATAATTATAGTGCATCTATAATTAATACTTTCTGGAAAAGAGTAAATGGAATTGTGTCACTGTCTATGTTAATGCTACAAATATCAATGCTCTAATATCCACTAACTTTATTTGCACGAAAGCCAGTATTTTCCAAAGTTTCCATTTTCCAAATAGTCCTCAGCATCTCCAGAGACAATAGTGGAACATGAGGGAAGAACAGTTTTCAAATATAAAAATCTTATTTTCCCATTGCTGTGCTGCCACTTAACTGTCCTTCTCCATGACTCTCTCTGATGTTTACTACACCTCCACCCCACCGCTTGCCTTCCTCTTACTGCAGGTCAGTTGAGAAATCCATTTTGCTTCTCATACCCACCATTTCTGAGGGAGTTTATGCGTAAGAATGATCTGGCTCCCCAAGTTTTACACGTATCTCTTTTAGCCTGAAGTTGCTTTCTTCTAGGATAATCAAGGCAGTCCAAATGTGTGGCCAGGTCATGTTCACAATAAAGTGAGGGGAACAAGCATACCTTTACACTTTATATGTACCTCTCTCCATCCTTCAAGCCCCAGCTTGAGTTCCACCTGGTACTGTGTTTCTGCATCTTGGGGCAGTCAGAGGTTGATCCATTTTAGTACACCAGAGCTCTCTGGCTTTTTGCTTATAGGTTCATCCTTTTTTAGCTCTATATGATTTTTTAAAAAGACCTCACTAGACACCACCTATCAAGTTTTCAAAAGATAATCATGACCTAACATTAAGTTTAAAAATATATATCAAGTGATGAATATAGTATAATTCAACTATAAAAATGTATTTATTGTATATACTCAGACACATAAAATATTGAAGAGAATACATAACGAGGGATCTTTTGAAAACCTATAAATAGGACTGTCTTCATTTAGTGCGTGTTACATACCAGACACTGCCCTTGCTACTACACAGATGTTATCTCATTTAGTATTCAAAACAATCCTACAAAGCTGAAATTGTATTACCTTTAATTTTATAGATGATGAAACTGACACTTAGAGAGATTCAGGGACCCAAGATATAATAGCTTGTAGGGAGAAAAACCAGTTAACAAATCTAGGAATTTGACTCCCAGAGCCTACAAGTTTAAATTCCCAGTACCTTATGATCAGAATCTTTTATTTGGACAGAATTTTAGGATTTTTCAAAACAGTTTCTTTTATTTATCCTTTTGTCCCAAGAATGTTTAATAAACACCATTAAGTTCCAGACACTGTGCTAGGTGCCAAAAAAATAAAAATAAAAAGAAGATATTATTATTATTTTTGAGCTACTACTACAAACTATATATGGTTATAACTTGTTATAGTTAGAAAGTATTTTCCCAAGACCTATACCAATAGTACATGGTAGGCAGGGAAGAGCTATTCCCTTTTACATATAAAAAGAAAGTACTCCAAAGTTGATTGTCTTGCCCAATATCAAATAGGAAGTATATATGGTAGATAAATAATATTTCTTATCACCTCACAGTACCTCCTATGTGGCTACTGTTAAATTTTTTTTAATGGGTCACTTTTGCATGAAATATGCATGCAAAATTTCATTGACTATTAGCATAAAATTTAGTATTTTGCTTGCTATTGTTATTACATTTCTGCTCAAGAAGACAGATATTTTTCATTTGTTTTCTACACTCCTGAGTTTATCCTGTTCTTAATCATTATGGTCTTTGCCCCCAAAATCAGTATGCTTCTTGTATTATGGTTTTTGTCTCAATAATAAGTATTCCTGAAGTTCACAGAGCATTTCCAAAGTCATCCTCAAAAGAGCCTATCTCAGTAGATATCCATCATTATGGTCATTTTACTAAAAAGGTAATTCTGATTCAGAGAAGTGAAAAGATTTTCCCCAAGGTACCTTATCAAGTCATTGATTTCCTCTCCCTCTACTTTTTAACATACAGGTTTACATATTTGTTGAAAGTTCAAATAATGTTTTGCCACGATTACAAATCAGAAGCATCTCCAGGATGAAAGTGCATAGTGAGGAGAGAGGCAAATCTTTGTAGCTATGGGCTATTTGTAAGCCAGGAGTTTATAAATCAAGTTCTCTCTCCATTTATTTATCCATGTATCATCTATCTATCTATCTATCATCTATCTATCTATCTATCTATCTGTCTATCTACAGGGTCTTGCTCTGTTACTGAGGATGGAGTTCAGTGGTGTGATCTTGGCTCACTGCAACCTCCACCTCTTGGGCTTGTTCTCTTTCCTTTCAAAAAATTATTGTATAATATAGGGATTATAATATGCAACTAGGCTGGGCAAGAAACATGATATTTCATATTAATGGTTTCTAAATATGTATATCAATTTCTCTTAGAGCTTTGAATCTTACTCTCAACATTCAATACCATAGAAAATGCAGAAAGATCACTGCATCTTGAATATGAAGTGATTTTTTCTTTGTTTTTAGTGAACAAAATCATTTGAATTAAGCATCATCTCTCATTCGTAAAGCATAATTATATTACCTTATTTTTTAAGGAAAATCAATAAATCTTATCCTATGGAAACTTCCTCTTTGACTAAAGATATATTTAATGACATGCATTAGAACTGTTTGGTTCTAGAAATGCAGAGCTGAATAGGGAGTAACCCCTAACATTGGGCAACTCACAGTCTAATCAGCTAATTGGACAATTCAGTCATTTACTCAGTAAATACTCTTTAAGTGCTTATGAAATTGGGAGACTTGGCTAAACTCTCAGTTTTCAGTGGTCACCAAAACAGGTTTGTGCACTTGTGCACTTTACAGTCCAGTGAGGGAGCAATAAAATAAATGATTACTAAACAATATGATAAAATGTGAGAAAGAGTAAAACAACCCATGGCATGCAGAAGCTTGCCTTAGCATTGGTACAGGTTGGCCTCCTACTTACATCTGGGCCTTCATGTTCTCCCATTTGAGATAAATGATTTTATAGAATGTTTATGTCTGACAAAGCTACTCCGTGACTATGAGAAATCAAGACTAACATAATATCACTTAATAATCATTTCTAAACATAGGTAAAACATAAACACCATCAAAGTCACAAAATACCAAATATTGACCTATCTACACTAACGTGACTGCTGCTTCTTTACCAATTACAACTTTATCCTTAAGCTACTCTTCCCTCCTTTTAAAGAATTACTCCCAATTTCTGAGGGCATTCAAACCAAAGCAAAGCCTCTTTTCCTTAAACCTTCCCCAAAATTAACCTAACAATTTCAAGTCTTACAATAAGACCTTTTTAATTCCCTCCTAGTGACAGGCCTTTTGGCTCCCAGGTGTGTGTGTTCTCACAAGTTGCAATAAGCAATAAGTCCAATTTGTTCAACTATAGGTGCGTTCCTGGTGGTCTTTGCCTGGAGAGTATGACAAAGGCAAAAGTTGCAGGCAGCAATACTATCATTCCTGTTGCTCCTTTCCTCCCTTCTCCACAGGAATTCCTAGGGGCAAGAAGAAAATGAAAATAGATGGTTATGAACTCTTAAATTAGGAATAAGAAATATTTTATTCATGTATGTATTTATTCATTGAGTCATATGTTAACTTGTCCCAAAAATAACTTATGGTGGAGGATCTTATTCAGTGGATTCAAAGGCACAGAGTAGAGGGCAGCTCCCTGAGAACTGTTATATAAAGACAACATCCTGGCAAAAGAAACACCCAACAATAATGAAAATGGTAGGATGAGGGCACTCCAAATGACTCTGATGTTTAACAGATACCTCTTTTCCCACAGCTGAGGTTCCCCCTACCCTTTTCCTAACCAGGGATGACATAGTAACCACTTACCGTCAGGTTCTACCCGGCTTCCTGTCACCATGAGTATCTTCCTCCCTTCATTTGAAACTCTTCATTCCATTCTCATAGGGACTCATTCTCAGTCCCTATTCCCTACAGATAGCAAGCTCAGTCTGGTCTCAGGATCTAAAAAAAAAATAAATTCCATTTTTTAATCTTGAAGAATTTAAGAAGCTCTAGTTCAATTCTCAGGCAAATCTAAATCAGTCAAGTCATTATTGGCTTAACCTAATAATTTTCTAGTAGAGCAGTATTATTCCCATAAGGGATATTTAAAGAATGTGGTGACTTAACTTTTACTTGTCACAATGACTGTCCTGAATATGGAAGAATTAACCCATCCAGGATGCTGATAGTGCTCATATTGAGAAACATCTCACCATAGATCTCACATATCTATCACATCCCACCCTCCTGCTTCTTCCCATGCCCACACTGGATACCAGTAATCAAACAGTACTGCCACTGAGCTGGATGTGGCCTCAAAATCTTTCTTAACGTAATAATCCAGGTATGCCTTGTCATGAGATTCAACGTGGAAGACAAAACCTATTTCCTATTCCTGTCCGTAACCTTTTAAAAAATGTTCTAATTTTTGTGGGTACATAGTGAGTACATAAATTTATGAGGTACATTAGACATTTTGATACAGGCATACAAAGCATAGTAATCACATCAAGGTAAATGGAATACCCATCACCTCAAGCATTTATCCTTTCTTTGTGTTACAAACAATCCAATTATGTAGTTTTTTTAGATGTACAACAAATTATTGTCAACTGTAATCACTCTGCTGTGCTATCAATACTAGAGCTTACACATGCTATCTAATTCTATTTTTGTACCCATTAACCACCCCCCCTTTCCCACCCCCACTACTTTTCCCAACCTTTGGTAAACATCATTCCACTCTATCTCCATGAGTTCAATTGTTTTAATTTTTAGCTCCCACAAATGAGTGAGAATGTGCATAATTTGTCTTTCTGTGCCTGGTGAATTCCACTTAACATAATGACTTCCAGTTCCATCCACGTTGTTGCGAATATCAGGATCTCATTCTTTTTTATGGCTTTTTAAGACAAAAATAGCTTCATGGATCTTAAGATGAAGTTTCCACCTGGCACCTTCACGCAGCTCTATTTTCTATGCCTGTAGTCATGCCTTGGTCATCTGACCACTCTCCAAGTCCTTCTGAGACAGGGCCCCTTTCAGGGATGTGAGTCCTGCAGCTGAGACCTTGCAACGTTTCAACAGGTTTTTCTGATAGTAAATGCCTCTCAGCATTACCTCTCTAAACATCCCTTGCTCCTAATGCAAAGTGAGCTACCCCCTCTAGTGGGCAAACCACATGTAGCACATTGAACTTTGGAAGAATAACACTCTGCCTACTATCTACAACCTCCAGTAATGATCAGGGCCCCGCAGATTTTACAAGAAAAAAAAAAGTCGGGGATAGGTGGAAGAAAGGGACAGGAGATTTTATGGCTCCTGTGCCTGACAAGTCCAGGTGAATCTGAATTTAGTCACATCTGGATTCAGGGTCTCCAAAATTTCTGCTGCAAATTTCTTTATCCAGCTCTTGGATCCATCCAAACTTTCTCTAGTGTGTTTTTTATTCATAGGTAGGCTTTCCCCACCCCACACCACCTCCATCTGAAGTGGTAGACCCTCGCAGCTTAGACTTACAATGTCTTCAGTAGAAGAGAGCTTTACTTTTCCAAGAAGTCTTCTAGCAAAAGGTTTGAGTCTTATTATACTAGTTGGAATAAAAGGCTTATTCTTTAACCAGTCCTAGCTACAAGCATGCTTAACTCTCATTGAAATAGATGGAATTATAAGGTCTTACAGGAGTCAGAGGTAAGAATCCTCTTCTAGTTCATATGGTAAGGCCAACTTACCTCTGGCTCCTGTAAGACCTTATAATTGAAGAACTATTGCCAGAGGAGAAATAAATGCAGGTCAAGCAAACAACAGATCTATATGCTATCTTTGAGTCTAAGATGGTTCTCAGGCCTGGCCCAAGCTCAATCCCTGGTTATATTGCTGTCCTTATTACAGTAAACTGTTTTGCCTGTTTTTGTTATAACAGGCTTCGATACTGCCAGGAACAGAAACACTTGTCATCTTGGTAAAAAGCATGAAAATGTCACCTAGAGATCTTAGCCTTCTTTTATATCCTAAAAACATGATTTCCCATTCCACAAA
Organism: Cacajao melanocephalus; assembly: GCA_963573385.1. Lineage (NCBI taxonomy): Eukaryota > Metazoa > Chordata > Mammalia > Primates > Pitheciidae > Cacajao > Cacajao melanocephalus. Next base: position 211,465 of record CAUYLG010052845.1, on the reverse strand, counting down.
CCAAAAGAAGTCTGGTGACCTCTTAATTGCAGAGGATCCCAGGGCCTTTATGTCCTTATGGCAACTATTTGCTCTGTATCCCTAATTTTGCAAAGTTCTCCATTGGCAGCTCATTTCATCTTTGGATACTGCTGCCTCAATCCCCACCACTTCGGTGCAGATGACTCCACAGCCACCCCACACCTGCCATCTTCCTTATTCCTCAAGCACTTTCAAGGCTATTTAGGGTAACAAATGTTTTCTGAAGATTGGGAGTAATAAAGGAGGATAATGGCTACTACATCCTATGAAATATGTGAGGATACTTTCAGTTAAGAGAGATGAAAATCTGAATCAAACAGCTTAGGCCAAGCAAGAAATGTGTAGGCTCATGCAATTAGGAGGATCTAGGGTGGGTCACAATTCAGGCACAGCTGTATCCACGGACTCAAGCATTGTCAGAAGTCTCAGTCTCCATCTCTGCCCTCTGCTTGTCTCTGGATTTTATTAAATGCTAGTTTCATCATCTCCCCTACAAACTTTATCTACCAGATAAGAAAAATGGCTGCAGCCACTCCAATCTCATGTCCTTACAGCTTATGATCCAAAAAAAAAAAAGGTTTAGGAATGGGAAGAAGAGAATCCTGAAACCCAGCCAAACATTCCCCGCAATCAGTATGCAACCGCAGTCCTCAGATATGGGCAATATAAAGTTTCCTTACACGATTAAATGTCTATGTCAAAAGGTCAAATTTAAGCAAAGAAATTAAAGTCACACCTATTATTATTATTTGGCATTAAGAAACAGCATATGATTAATATTTAAAATGTTTGTCATATTTTCAAAAACTATAGCATGTTAAGGAATTGGATAGATAAGTCTTATAACTGAAATTTTAAATTTTTAATCAAGTATTGGCTTAAACTTAGAATATTAAATTGAAGAGATGAGAATTTTATTAAGACTAAAGATTATTGGCTGTTTGAGTTGTCATTTGCTATATTTGTATATTTAATAGAGTTATGAGTTTTATTTATTTAGGAAGGTTCAGTTTATTAAACCATTGAAATGTTTAAAAGGAAAAATCAAGTGTATTATATTTATCCATTTATTCATTAATTCCTTCATTGGATAAAACTTAGAATGTATCTACTACCATCTGTTTATTTTTGAAAAATTGGTCTATCAGTATGGTTGATTTCTGTCCCCCAACTCCCTAATCAAACTACAGGTAGAAACATATCCACTTCTCATCACAATTGGTTTCTTGCACTTAACAGCGTCTGGCCCTAGAAAATACTTGCCGAATGAATAAATGAACTCTGTGAGACTGAAAATGTACCCAACTTATAAGAAGCACAACTGTTTTCTCCCAGTTACTTTTGGAACATAAGGACCTTCAGTTTCTGTTCCAGTGTTAGACTTACCTAAATGGGCCCAGCTCACCAGCATCCTCTTTTTCTTTCTTTGCAATAGTTTCTTTTTCTTTTTTGCAATAAGGTTGATCCACCTTCTGCGTACAGGGAAGCAAATTGTTTACTCACCTAGGGCTGGATAGTCATCAGGTTTATGAGGGGAAGAAGTGAGTCCTATGCTCAGCTAAAATATGCTATGTGTAAAGGTAAACAGATTGAAAAGGTAGGCTGAAACCAATGCATATTGTACTTGGAAGTCTGATTAACAAGTTACATATATGTTATTTAAGGCTCAGTTTAAGCAAAAAAAGATGTTGATTTTTTTCTAAAAAAACCACTTTATTGAGGTATGACTGACATACAAAGATTGCATATATTTAGTATATAAAACTTAATGAGTTTGAAGATATACACCTGTGAAGCTATTATCGCAATCTATGTCATACACCTATTAATCACCCCCAAAAGTTTCTTCCTGTCTTCTCATTATGTTATGTGTGAGTAGAACACATAAGATCTATCCTCTTAATAAATTTTGTAAATAAACTCTACAGTATTGCTAACTATAGGCACTATGCTGTAGATCTCTAATCTTGTATAACCAAGTTTGTACCCTTTGACTAATACTTCCCCATTTCCCTTTCCCTCCAGTCTCTGGCAAATACCATTGCACTATCTTACTCTATGAATTTCACTATATTATGCCTCTCCTCTGTGCTATTCAGGCATCCCAGCATTCCACTGTGACAGAATTTCCTAAATTTTGCTGAAGTGTTCTTTATAGGTCATGTGTCCCCACTAACTTGAGAGTAGAGACTGTTTCCTAGTCATCTCTGCAGCCCTGGTGTCTAACATATTCCCAGGTCTCAGACTTTAAATAAATGTTGGCTGCCTGAAGTGATGGAATCTAGAATTTTTGGCATTTCAATGTATTTTTTTTCTAACATCTTTGCTCTCATTTCACTGCTAATCCAACTAAAAGATATGAACTAGAAGTGGTGACAGAGAAAATATGATTAGATTAATCTTAGTCTGTTTGGTGCTGTTATAATAGAATACCTAAGACTGGGTAATTTATAAAGATATTATGTTTAATAAGATGACTGTGTCCTAAGCCTCTTATATTAGACACAATTCTTGAGCCCCATGTCGGGCACCAAAAATGTTGCAGGTCTTTTCCTTAGTTTAAGTAAAGACAGGGTTAAAGACAGGGTCCTTGTCCATCCCATAGCCATGACAATTTAGGCTTGTAGATAGTTTGAAGAATGAGAACAGGAGGGTTTTACTTGGTGAAAAGGAAGAAAAGGGGAAAACAGTGACTTTTCCTAGACCAGAGTCCCTGCTAGAGTGCTTCCCACAGCTTGAATCCCAGGTTCCACACAGGAAGAGCAAGAACAGAGATTTATTTCTTATAGTTCTGGAGTCTGGGAAGTCCAAAGTCAAGAGACCTGCATCTGGAGAGGGCCTTTTTGTTGCGTCATCTCACAGCAGACAGTAGATGGGCAAGAGAGCGAGAGAGAGAGAGAGCACAAAAGAGAGAAAGGGCCAAGCTCCAAACTCCTTATCAGGAACCTACTCCTGTAATAATAGCATTAATCTATTTGTGAGGGCAGAGCTCTCATGATCTAATCATCTTTTAAAGGTTCCACCTCTCAACACTGTTGCATGGAGTATTAAGTTCCCATATTAGTCCATTTGCACACTGCTATAAAGACATCTCAGACTGGGTAATTTATTTTATTTTTTGTGCTTTATTATATTTTTTATTGTACTTTAGATTCCGGGGTACATGTGCAGATCATGCAAGATTGTTGCATAGGTACATTCATGGCAAGGTGGTTTGCTGCAACCATCCCCCCATCACCTATACCTGACAAGAGGTTTAATCAGGTCATGGTTCTGCAGGCTGCACATGCTTCTGCTTCTGGGGAGACCTCAGGAAACTTACTATCATGGTAGGAGGTTACGGGGAAGCAAGCACATAACAAACAAATCTCATAAGAACTCATTCACTTTCATAAGAACAGCAGGGGGAAGTCTGCCCCCATGATCCAATCACCTTCCATCATGTCCCTCCTCCAACATTGAAAATTACAATTCAGTATGAGATTTCAGCAGGGACACAGACCCAAACCATATCAGTTTGCAACACATGAATTTTGGGGAACACGTTCAAACCATAACCCTTAAGGGTAATTTTTAAAAATAAGCTTGCCGAATTTCCTGTTTCACTCTTACCCTCTTCACTTTGTCACATAAACATGATCTTGTGCAGTATGGCCCAAATTAAAAATGAACAGCAATGTCCTTATTGATTAATATTGCTTAATGTTCACTCAGAGTTCATGCTTATAAAAGTATAAAAGTCTTCAATACAGGTTTTTTGTTTTTGTTTTTTTCTTAATCTACCACCTTGTGTTGGTTTTGAAACTGTAATATCTATGTATACACCTACATACAACAGCCTTGCACATAATTTTCTTACGTTACTTGGGAAAAAATAGGGCACTTTGAAAGTGAACTTCAGAAATATCATATGCTACAAATTCAACTTCAATTATCTAGAAATAGCTGAGAAGCAGGAAGGAAAAGAGGTCTCTGAACAATCAAATAATAACAGCTGACATTTATAGAGTGCTGCCTGCCAAGCACTGTTCTATCTGGATTACAAGCATTACCTCACAAGAAACAAATGAGGGTAATGATGTGGAGAAATTGGAACATTTGTACATTGTTATGAGAATATAAAACAGTGTAACTGGTATGGAAAAGAGTACGGCAGCTCCTCAAATAATTAAAAATAGAATTATCCTATGATTCAGCAATGTCACTTCTGTGTATATATGCAAAAAGATGAAAACAAGATCTCAATAAGATATTTTCACTCTCATGTTTATTTCAGCATTATTCACAATAACAAAAATGTGGAAGCAACCCAAATGCCCATTGATGGATGAACAGATAATGTGATATATATAGGCAATGGAATATTATTCAGTCTTAAAACCTTGAGGACTTCATATTAAGTTAAATAAGTCAGTCACAAAAAGACAAAGTGTATGAAGCTACTTCTATGAGGTATTTAATGCAGTCAAACTCAAAAACAGGAAGTAGAACTGTGGTTCCCAGGACTGGGGGGGGGCAAATGGGGAGCTCTTCTTCAATGGATATCAAATATCAGTTTTACAATGAAAAAGTTCTAGGGATCTGTTGAACAACGAGCATATAGTTGATACTACTGAACTGTACACTTATTTTGTATATATGTTCCACATTTTCTTTATCCATTCATTTGTTGATGGCAGGGTAAATACAATTAATTATAGTTTATTGTATATTTTCAAAAAGCTAAGAGAGCATTTTGAATGTTTGCAATGCAAAAAAAACAACAAATGTTTAAGGTGAATGGATATGCTTATTAGCCTGCTTTGATCATTATACATTGTATACATGTATTGAAATATCACTCTGTATTCCTTGAATATGTAAAATTATTATGCATTAACTAAAATCTAAAAATGAAAGGGAATGCAGAAGTAAAATGGTAAATTTTGTTATGTGTTTTTAATCTAAAAAATAAACAACAAATAAATAACATAATGAATTGATAAAATGTGGAATATATATGCAGTGAAATATTATTCAAAAACAATATTTTTATTAATATTAAAAATGAATTCTAAATACATGCTACAACATGGATGAACCTTCAAGATATGCTAAGTGAAAGAATCCAGACACAAAATGACAAATATTGTTATGATTCCACTTATATGAGTACCTACGATAGTCAAAAGCATAGAGTCAAAAAGTAGAATGGTGGTTGCCAGGGGACTGAGGGGAGGAGAGCATGGGGAATTACTGTTTAATGAGTTTCAGTTTGGGAAGATAGAAAAGTTATGGTGATAGGTGGTGGGAATGGTTGCACAACAGTTTGAATGTGCATAATTCCACTGAACTGTGTGCTTAAAGTGGTTAAAATGACAAATATGTATTTTACCACAATCTTTCTTAAAAATCATGTATGAGACTATTCATGCATAAACACAAGATTGGGCTGTTAGGACTATAAGACTTGCTTTTTGATGCTTGTACTAATAAAATATACATACATCCAAAAATCTAAAATTTAAAAACCATGAGATAGTGTGGTAAATTACAGATGGTCAGAAATTCTTCACTACCCCTTCAATTAAAAGGTGGACTCTTATTCTTCTCTTGAATCTGGGCTGGCTTAGTGGCTTTTTTGACCCAAGAGGATATGACAGAAGTCACTTCTGGGACTTCTGAGGCTAGATTATATGAAATTTTGTAGCTTCCTCCTGTTTTGCTTGGAACAGCTCCCTTTTTTCCCATTCTACTTCCAAGTGCTCCCTGTCAAAACCCAAACACCATGTTATAAGCAACCCAAATCAGAGGGGAAACCCAAACACCATGTTATGAGAAACCCAAATCAGAGGGAAAGTGTAGGCACTCTGATAAATAGTTCCAATTGAGCATCTAGGTATCAGCCAGCCTCAACTGCCATCAATGTAACATCCATTAGAGCCTGATATTAACTACAGCCCCAGTTTGACATCTGACTTAAAATGCCAGAGACTGCAAGCTAGGACTTGCCCAGCCTAGCCTAGTTAACCTACAGAATCATGGCAGATAAAATTTTTGGCTACTAAATTCTGGAGTGACTTGTAACATAGGTACTGTAATGTCTGTTTTAACAAACCTGAGCCTTAGAGCTGAAGTGATTGCCCATGGTCTCTCTGCCAGTAAGCAGAGGAACTCACACTTAACTAAGTCTTTCCAGTTCTAAAGCTTGCATTGCTGACTACTAAATATACAATTTCTCAGTCAACACAGCTACAGTAGTTTTTTCTTTTTACCTTCAAAAAAAAAATCCTGTATTTAAACTCATAGCAGAGTTATGCCATATACACTAAGTCTAAGGGTAGTAAGAATAACCTTGATATACATAGTACCTTCTGCAGTTGTGCACTCAACAGGCTCCATAGCCATATGAACTGGTCCTGAACAAACTCCAACCACTATCCCTGACTAAAACTTCTCTTGAATATTATTAATCATTCTAACAAAGGGATTATCTGTTGTTTTTGTACCTAAGGAATTTCAAGGAAGAAGAGAGGCTGATACTAGAACCCATGGATGAATGAGAAGAGGTATTTTAGAATTTAATTAAAAAGTGGGGATTGAAAATTAAAACAACACAGTGGTTTAAGGTCATATAGTGTAGGGCAAACTTTCTGCAGCACTCAGAGACCCCATGATGATGCCACTGTATAGGAGAAACACTAACTTAGGACCTTCTTAATGAAAACCTGTATCATCAAGGTACAAATAAATCCTAAAGATGAAGGTATAAATATTACATGCTCTACCTGAAAATGTTAAAACTAGTTTTGATATCTTATAAATACTACTCATAGCACTGAGAAAATATCTCTAACATTTATTACAATGATTTATGGGTGTGTTTTAATTTTCTAAACTTGAGGTAGGAGACCTTTCTTATTCATGAGTGTTCACTTCAAGCCCCACCATAGTGCTTTTTACGAAAAGAGGAATGCTAATAAAATGAAAATGATATGCCATCGAGTTAAAAATTCAGGCCAATTGTGATGAAATAAATCTTACTGCATGCCTTCTAAATATGCCATGCCCTGAACTAGAAACTTTCCTAATTCCTATTTATTCTTCAGAATGATCTAGGAAACAGAAAAGTCTGTTTCCTTTATTAAAGTTTGAATATGAAAGAAACTGACAGAAGCAAATAGCATGAACATTTAATTTTGTCTTCACTTACAGGAAGAATGTAATATGAAAGCTGAGATTAGGATGAATAGTACACGAATATGATGAGGTTTTGTTTTGTTTGTCCTCCCAAAGCTCCAAATCAAAAAACAGATACCTGGTTTGACATATGGAATGGGATAGCTAAAACTGTCACTGCCTAAGACAAGGTGAAACCTAAGGTGCTGAACCATACTGGGGAAAGAAGGGAAAAACTTGTAGGTCTGGTATTAATCAAGAAAATAAGAAGAAATAGGGGATTCCCCAGTCTTCTTTAGCTTTTTCTTCTCCAGCAGCATAGTCTAATCAATGCTTACGTCTTGTCAAATCCTGTCTTACATGGCTTTAATGCACACTAACTTTCCTAAGGGGTATTTGTCTCTATTTAAATCTAGGCATGTTTAGCCCATATTAATTATATGTATATAAGTGCAAGAACACATAATTTAAAAGGCAAAAAATCTGAATTTCAGTCCATCTGTGTGACATTGTGCAAGTCAAACTCTCTGAAGAGAATTCTTTATCCATTAAACCACTAAAAAGGTGATTAAGTTGATCCGTGACTACATGTCAGAGTCGTGTAGAGTTTTTAACGACACTGATGTGAAATACCTTTGGACTGTAAAATACCATTACTTACGTGCAAAAACAATGTCCTGAAATCACAGACGGATGATTTAACGTTAACATCTTTAACTGTGCTCCTGTCCTTCCTCTCAAAAAAAAGTTCTTTATTTTTAGTTGAATGATTCTGGAAAAATCTCTATTGGATCCTATTTTCTTCGCAAATGATTAAAGCGAGATCCAGAGGCTCAGCCAAGACCACAGAGCACCAATAGAAATCAAGACCAAACCACACAGTGGAAACTAGTTCCGGCGCATCAGACTCAGTGCTTCCGGCATGGCGCTTTAGTGTCACGTGAAATACCAGCTCCCCTAAGACTTGCGATATGACACGCTGAACATGGCTGCCGCGTTAAGACGTTTCTTTACACACACAATATGGACACGGGTTGCGAGTCTAGCCCCGGATGACAAGACTCCGGAAACGGGCGACCGGCGGCGGAAGCGGAAGCGCCTCAGCGGTGGGGGCCGCGGGAAGTGCCTGTAGCGTCCCTCCCTCTCAACCACAATAACAGACGGAGGGTCGGAGTAGGTGAGGCGGCGACCGAGTGGGCCTGGTAACCGGGAGGAGGGTGGCAAAGCCAGGAGTGCGTGCGGCAGGGCCGAGGTAGCTGGATGGGGGTTCTGGAGCTTCCGAACGTTTAGGCTTGGCCTCTGGCCCCCTTCGGGCCTAGAGCTCCCTGAGAGATCAGGGGTTGCATTTGTGGTTCCTGGCCTTCTAGGCCGTGCTTGCGGGGTTTGCCTCCTTGTCTGAACCTGGCCCCCAAATCCAGCATAAGGAACCGTCTCTGGGCGCCACTTTCCTCAATGAAATGGGTGAGGGTGTTGGCCTGGAGAGCTTCTGGGACTGTCTCCCACTCCGAGCGTCACGAATTTCATGATTTTAATGTTAAGTCGGTGTTTGCCAGTAAAGTGAAGGAGGCCTGTGTTCAGCGTACTGAGGGGCATATCCCTGAGCAGGAAGCAGTGAACACATCTTTGAGAGGCTGCCACGCCTGAGTATCAGGAGCCCCGAATTCTGGTTTTACCCGTTTCACCTACATACTGTGTGACCTTGTCTAGGTCCATTACCCTTTCAGTGCTGCAGATTGTTTATCGGTGTTGGATGCCTTCGAGGTCCGTGCCCTAGCTACGGAAATCAGATTCACAACTCCTCTTTCATGGAGTCTTTACAGACCTGAAAAGCATGTTCTCCCTGCACTCTGCACAGCCAGAATTTGACTAAGAGATGTCTACCGTATTTTTTTTACAGCCACCAAGCTGGCCAAGAGCAACTGGGCATTTAGGAAGGTTCCTGTTCAATGAGAAGCTCTGTCCGGAAAACTTTGTTTTATACATCTATACCAGCAGTGTAAATCACAAAGTGAAAAGCAGGAAACCTTGATTTTTGTTCCAAAGTTGCTATTAACTTGATGGTTTATTTTAGGCTCCTTCCTGTCTCTGAACTTGAGATTTTTTATCGGCCAAAGGAAGACATTGGATTGGGTCACTGGTTTTTAATCCCCTTCCCCCACCCCCTACTCCCCCACCCCCCCACCCCCCTGCCCCAGCACAAGTGAAGGATAAAATAATAGTTCCATAAAGCCATGATTTTCTCAGGGAGGTAAGAGGTCCAGTTTGGAGGATATGTATTACGTAGGCATAGACTGAAAAAAATCTGCCTGTAATTTTTACCTTTCATTTTGAGAATTAACATGTTATATTATCTGTAAGCCTTCTTTCCCCTCTTTGAAATGTGTGATGCTGTAATTCTGATGTGCTCCCTGGGTAAAGAATGTAGACTTTTATGTGCCTCTTTGTTTAAATGACTGTGTGCCCAGAGGTACAAACTATATTTAGTCAAACAGATACTAATGCATAGTAGAGGAGAAAGAGGGACGACTAGATTCCAGAAAGAGAGTGATACAGTGAAATAAAATTGGCGATATACTAAAATAAAATGAGGTGGTATAGGGAAATAAAATTTAAAAGAAGTTGAAGACCTGGATTCCTGCTTCACCACTGGTACATTCTACCTCTGTGACTTTGGACAAGCCATCTAACATCTCTAGGCCTCACTTTTCTTATCTAAAATGAAGGGTTGAACTGGATGATTCCAGGCCTTTATTTAGCACCATAATTCTGTGGGGTTTTTTAGTGTGTGATTTTTATCTGAGCAGTTTGGTGAATATGGTGTGGTATTTCTTTAAGCAGGAGAGGCTGTCCTAGTCAGTAGATACACTAGATATTCAGTGATGTCACTTAAGATCTGTGAGGTCAAATTAAGTGACTTGCAAGATTACTTTGAAGCTGAAGCCAATAGAAACTAAAGAAAGGTGTTTAGGAACCTGATGGACAGGAAAGCCCTTGACCAGATAGGATAATTGAGAACACTGGGAAGTTTTAAGTTACAGAGGTATATTTTTGATGAGGATAAAGAAAAGTAATATGAGTTTGGGATGGGAAGGAGTTTTGAATTGACAGCATAGGTGGAGAAGAACACTTTTTGGAAACAACTCTGGTTTAAGAATGTACTTGCAACACTAAGACAAAAGTAATGCTTCCTGTGGCTAAGGTCAGCTGAATAGGCAGCCACAGAATGACAGTAGCATACCTAAGGTGGCCATAGACCACTGCAAGGGAGCGTAAATTAGACGAACCATAAACCCTAATTTGTGAAGTAGGGTGTGGTCAGAGGCAGTTCTATCAGAGCATCTTGAAGCCTTCCTCTGAGCATTGGTACATCGCTCTGGAATGCAGGGAGACAGCCACGGTGACAGAGGACTGACTTGATAATAGAATGTTTAGTATAACGTGGAAAGCCTATATCCCAGCCTGAACCTTGACACTATTTAATCTTGGGCAATGATTTGTCACCTTATCCTCTCTGGTTCTGTTTAGCCGTCTGAATATTTTGAGATCACTGGATGAACTTCGATGTATGTGACTATGAACCTCCTGAAATCGTGTCTGTATTTCTGCTTGCATGAGTCTGGAAAATGGATGTGCCACTTTCATCATATTCTCAGATGGGTTTGTGACCCACAAAAAATTGAGAACTGTGAGGTTAGGTAGGCTCTTAGCTCCTCTTCAGCTTTTAACATTCTGAGATTCTATAATGCTGTCATTCTGACATTTCCTTAAGGTTCAGAATCTGAGTGTCTAGAAGTTGCTAAGCCTATAAGTAACACCTGGTAACGCAAAATACAGTCTTTATATGTAACACTCTCTTGTTTTTTATGCAGGCATATCTCAGAGATACTGCAGGTTTGGTTCCAGACTACTGCAGTAAAGCAAGTCACAAATTTTTTTGGTTTCCCTGTGTATATAAAAGTTAAATTTTACAATATAGTATAAAAGTTAGATTTTACAATGTAGTATAATCTATTAAGTGTGCAACGTCATTATGTCTAAAATAATGTATATACCAAAATTTAAAAATACTTGATTTTAAAAAATGCTAACAATTAATCTTAGCCTTAAGTGAGTCATAATATTTTTGTTGATGGAAAGTCTTTTCTCTGTCTCAATGGCTGCTGACTGATAAGAGTTGTGGTTGCTGAACATTGGAGTGGCTTGGCAGTTTCTTAGGACAACAGTGAAATTTGCCTCATTGATTGGCTCTTTTTAGGAAATATTTTGTTGGAGCATGAGATGTATGATAGCATTTTACCCACAGTAGAACTTCTTTCAAAATTAGAATCAGTCCTCTCAAACCCTGGTACTGCCGTATCAACTGAGTTTATGTAGTATTCTAAAATCTTTGTTGTCTTTTTCAATAATGTTCACAGCATCTTCACCAGAAGTAGATTTCATCTCAAGAAACCACTTTCTTTGTTCATCTACAAGAAGCAACTTTTTCTCTGTTCAAGTTTTATCATGAGATTGCAGCAATTCAGTCACATCTTCAGGCTCTACATTCGATTCTAGTTCTCTTGCTATTTCTACCACATCTGCAGTGACTTCCTGAAGTCTTTTTTTTTTTAATTAATCGTGCTTTTCTATAATCACAGAAGTCTTGAACCCCTCAGAGTCATCCTGAGGATTGGATTCCAAACTCTTGTTAATGTTGATATTTTGACCTCCTCCCATTAAACACGGATGTTCTTAACAGCTTCTAAAATGTGTATCCTTTCCAGAAGGTTTTGAGTTTAGTTTGTTTATATCCATCAGAGGAATCACAGTCTATGGCAGCTATAGCCTTATTAAATTTATTTCTTAAATAATAAGACTTGAAAGTTTTTGATCTGTCAGCTGCAGAATGGATATTGTGTTAGCAGACATGGAAACAATATTAATCTCCTTGTATATCTCTAATGGACCTCTTGGATGACTAGGTGCATTGTCAATGAGCAGCAGTATTTTGAAAGGAAACTATTTTCTGAGCAGTAGATCTTAGTAGAAGGCTTAATAGAAGGCTTAAAATATTTAGTATACCATGCTGTAAGCAGATATGATGTCGTCCAAGCTTTGTTGTTCCTTTTATAGAGCACAGACAGAGTAGATTTAGCATCATTCTGAAGGGCCCTAGGATTTTCAGAATGCTTAGTGAGCACTGGCTTCAACTTCATGTCACCTGCTGCATTCTCTAACAAGGTAATCAGCCTGTCCTTTGAAGCTAGGCATTTACTTCTCTAGCAGTGAAAATCTGATACGGAATGTTATTCCAGTGGAAGGCTGTACATACTGAAAATCTGTTGTGTACTGTAGCTACTTTCAGCCATTGTCTAAGGTAGACCTTTTTGATAACTTGCTGTAGCTTCTCCATCAACATTTGCTGCTTCACCTTGTGCTTTTCCATTATGGAGACAACTTCTTTTCATAAACTCATGAACCACCCTCTGCTAGCTTTCAACTTTTCTAAAGCGTCCTCACCTCTCTCAGCCTTCAGAGAATTGCAGAGACTTAGGGCCTTGCTCTGGATTAGGCTTTGGCTTAGGGAATGTGGCTGATTTGAACTTCTATCCATACAACTCAGACTTTCTCTATATCAGTAATAGGCTGTTTTGCTTTCTTATTTGTTTATTCACTGGAGTAACACTTTTAATTTTGTCAGTAACTTTTTCTTTGTGTTCACAACTTAGCTGTTTGGCACAAGAAGCCTAGCTTTTGGTCTGTCTTGGTTTTCAATATGACTTCCTCACTAAAGTTAATCGTTTCTTGCTTTTGAGTTAAAGTGAGTGATGCACCACTATTCCTTTCATTTGAACACTTAGAGGCAATTGTAGAGTTTTTAATTGGCCTAATTTCAATATCTTTGTGTCTCAGGAAATAGGGAGGCCCAAGGAGAGGGACAGAGATAGAACAGCTGGCCAATGGAACAGTTAGAATGACACCGTGTTTATCAATCAGATTTGCCGTCTTCTGTAGCATGGTTCATGGTACCGCCAAAACAATTAAAGCAGTAACATCAAAAATCACTGATCATAGATCACCGTAAGACATATAAGAATAATGAAAAGATTTTAAATATTGTGAGAATTACCAAAATGTGACACAGACATGAAGTGAGCACATGCGGCTGGAAAAAGGGCATCAATAAACTTGCTTGATGCAGTGTTGCCACAAACCTTCAATTTGTAAAAGACATATTATCTCTGAAGCACAATAAAGTGAAACACAATTAAAACAAGGTGTGCCTGTACTCACTCACCTGTCCCTCATGCTCCATGACTTCTCTGCAAGACCCCCTCCAACTCATCTTTCTCTACTGCCAGTAACTGGACTTCCCCCACCCCCTTTACCCTTTATTTTTTAACCTGCTACTGCTTTGGACCTTCTCTGCCTTGCCAGGTTTCTCAAGTGAAGGCAGGGTCTTCAGTGGTAAATGGTGGTATTTTGGAGGTAGGAGCGAGAACAAAACACAAAGAAGGCCTAGTCATGGCAGTTTTCTCCTCACTTGCTTTGGTTTCTCTTCCAACTAAAAAGAAAAGCAAATAAGAGAAAGGGTACACATTAAAAAGAGATACTATCACCACTTCCTTGGGACTTTGTGTGAATTTCATGTTCTCTTTCTCATATGGAGAAACCAGGCCCCTATTTGTCAATGCCTGAGATGAAATGCTCAGCATAGCCTATCTAGGTATTTCACTGAAATGAAGAGGAAGCCAACTTTAGCTCAAGCTACTTTGTTGTCCTTTATCAAGAATGAGTAAGGGTGGGAAAAAAATATTTCTTGATGGAGGAAGCTTTTTATCTCCTGAGCATTTTCAGAGACATCTGAAATGGTAGATTTCTCCTGGTTATAAGTCCTGTCAACCTCCTGTGTATAATAGAGTTCTTTTCTGTTACCTCAGTGTTCATCTCCACAAGTCTCTTCCCCGCAATAGGCTTAGGGCAGGGGCATCACTTACTACTCTACCTGCCAAGTAGGAACTAAAAGACCTAAGTCTTCAGTTCAGCCGTGATGTAGGAAATATGAATAGTTTTACCTAAAATTTTGTTAGTCCTAATACTTTAAAATTTAGGCCTTTTGTTAGTGTTAAAGGATACTGTAGGTTAAGAAGGTTTTTGTTAGCTTCTTGGAGATCTAACCTCAATGTAATATTGTATAACAATTTTTGTGAGTAAATATTTTTTAATTTTCAATATGTGGAGTTTTGTAAACTCAGTGATATTTAAGGTGCAGGGTATTTAGTCTAAAATTTAAGTGTAGTTTGTGCACGAGGGCTACTAAATCTAATTCACACAAAAGCACTCATTGCAAAATCCTAGGGAACAATCAAAGGTGGAGTCAGAAGAGGAAGATGTTAAGTTATTAGGTGGTGTGGACTTAAAGGAGGAAGAAGGGATTTTTAAAAAAAGCTTTTTACTAAAGGAATGAAGAATCAAGAGCATGATCTTCATGAAGAATTGTCGAGATTCTTGAAGCTGAACATATGCTAAAATACAACAACTGGAAGATTGGTCTGAGTATCTAGGTAATTTGTGGGTAGATGAGTCTTTGCTGGTTAATAGTCCTGTTGAGGCTTATTAATGTTACGGAATAGCTGTTATGTGTGTAATTGAAGTAAAATCTGATTGCATTATTGCCTGGCTATAAGCTTGTTGCTGAGATCATTGAGTGCCCTGGTAGCAAATGCCTCGTAGGAGCATGAAATGGTTTTTAGCAGCAGCCTTGAAGCTACTGGATGTATATAAAATAATGGAAAGACTGACGGATATTCATACATTAAATATTTGAGGATATATTGTGAGCAAGGAATTATCACCTAGAGGCAAGATTTTTTAGCAGAAACATGACTAATAAATCACTACAAAAAGTGCTATGGAAGCGTATGTTAAGTCCCACAGGGAGCTCAAATGAAGGAGTGAGTAGGGAGGACTTAATATTTAAGCTAGATTTTTACAGGCAGTTTTCTAGGCAAAGTAGGGAAGAGAAGGACATTTCTAGTCAGAGTTAATACCATGTTAGGAATGAAGCACCGATGTTTGTTTGGGGGAACTAAGAAGATACTGGTCTGCTAGACAGTATATTGAGAGCAAGTGGTAAGGACTGGGAGAAGGTAAGATTGGAACATCTGGTGGTTTGAGATTAGATTGAAAAGATTTTATCCTCTGTGAACCAGGATTCCTTGTATGCCAATTGTTTTGTTTGGCCATGTATATTGTACTTCTTAAAAACATTTGGAAAATTTCAATTGATAGAGAATAATACGAAGTGAAAAGTAAAAGTTTTTTCTGCTTTCCTAAACCTCTGTTTTCACTCCCCAGGTTACCACTTAATATTTTGTTGTACATCTTTCATAAAATGTTGTATGCCGACACGGCATATTAGTCTTTTTTATCATATTAAAAAAAATATTTTTAGGGGTATAAGCTTTTTAATTTTTAAAATTATGTTGTTGTTAGAATCACACTGTAGATGTAGTCTATGTTTTGCTTTTTTCACTTAACATTATAAATCAGAGGACTATTTTAAAAAGATAACTGTGGCTTCATTGTGGAGTGTAGCATGGTAAGCGTTTATTCAGTAAGTTACTTACAGCCGGCATAGTGTCTGCTAAGCTTGTCTTCGACCCTGAGGATACAGTGGTGGGTATCATTTAGGAAGTCATTTCAGTAGTGCACATGAGTGTTAATTGAGTCCCAGAAGCTAATGGGAATGGATGTAAGAACTGTATTGAGATAAAATCGGTAAGAATAGCCAATCAAGTATCTGTGGGAAATGAGAAGTCAGGATATATTTAGGATGATTTCAAGGTTTCTAATTCAGGAATTTAATAAAACACATTAGGGAAGATAGGTGTGTTTATTTGTATATATCTGTGTATCTTTGTTTTGGGGAGGGGGAGGGTTCGTGATATGAAGGAGTTCATTTCGGACATAGTGTTTTTGAAGGATGTTCAAGTTATTGAGGAGAAAATTTCTGATACGCAGAGGAAATAAAGTTCGGAGTTCAGGAGAGGTAAGAGGTAGAGTTGAAAATTTTTTTCTTTTTTTGTTTTTCTGTGTGTGTGTGTGTGTGTGTGTGTGTGTGTGTGTGTGTGTATGTGTTTGGGGTATGAGAGGCAAGCATGCTGACAGCCTCAAGAAGTAAATAGCACATAACCTTTCAGTGAGGGAAGAAGGGACCAGAACACACACACACACACACACACACAGGTACAAAAAATAATGAAGATTTACTTAGCCTAGTAGTGTGTCCATTTACTATTGAAGCAAAGGAACATCAGGAACTGCATATGCTTTAACACCCTCTGCCCACCTGGTGCCTTTCTCTTACTGAGATGCCTGAATGCTTGGGCCCTTGAAGTATATTGCTCTTCTCTCATTTTTAAGACCCTGTAGTAGTTTCCTATCACAATGAGGATTAAGACCCCTGCTAGCAGTTCAGCCTTATCTTATTCCCTTTTTATCATCCTCTGTACCCGAATACCTTTGGCTTTATTTCAGTTCCTTCAAAGAGTCAAGCCCCTTCGCAGAATCCAGCACATGCTTGTGTATCTCCAAGGATGCTTTTCTTCCTTCCTACTTTTTGTGGAATTAATTCCTGCTCTGCCTTCAGTTACGAGCTCAATTGTCTTTTTCTTAGGAGAACCTTTAGTGACCCACGGTCCCCTTGTTATATGAGGCTTTAGAACTCTGTTTACTTTCTTTGTAGCAGTTATCTGTATGTGTAATTCCGAACTCATTTACATGGTTATTTGATTGTCTGTCTCTACTTGCCTCTGGGCCCTTTGTTTACAGTGCTAGATCCACAAGTAGCATTCAAAATAAATGTGCGAAGGCATATTTAAATGAATGTGAATACACCTCTTTTCATCCTGTGTCACCTCCATCTACGAAGCCATTAATATTAAAGAGACCAATATTTCCTATAAACTTTCCTATATCTGTAACACCATTATTAAAATATTCCTAGACAATTTGAGAATCAAGGTGTTAACTCTGCATGCTGATCAATAAAACAAAAAAACATCTGGGTGCTCACTCAACCCATTTTCTCCTTGCTTTCCCTTTCCATTCCTCCCTTGTTCCTCTTTTCTCTTTATTCCTTCCTCCTTCTATAAAGCTTATCTTAAAAACCAAATGGGCTGGGCATGGTGGCTCAGGCCTGTAATCCCAGCACCTTGGGAGGCCAAGGTGGGCAGATCACGAGGTCAAGAGATTGAGACCATCCTGGCCAACATGGTGAAACCCCGTCTCTACTAAAAATACAAAAATTAGCTGGGCGTGGTGGCATAAGCCTGTAGTCCCAGCTACGCGAGAGGCAGAGGCAAGAGAACCACTTGAACCCAGGAGGTGGAGGTTGCAGTGAGCTGAGATTGTGCCTCTGCGCTCCAGCCTGGCAACAGAGTGAGACTCTGTCTCAAAAAGGAAAAAAAAAAAAAAGAGTACGTGTGATACAAAAGTGAAATACATTCTCAGTATTGAGTGGGAGAAGGGATGCTCCATTCTTTCTCTGAAATTGCGTAACAAGTTTGTGTTTATTTTTTAGGAGAAATTCTCTAGTTTCTATCAGATTTACAAAGGGGTCTGTGACACATTGGTGTAGTCTTAATTCCTGACTTTATAGGTGGGAGAGTGAAGAATTTTAAAGATTGATGAAGATTATAGAAGTAATTTGGGGGCAGATCCAAGATTAGAACCCAAAAATCTCTTCTACTTTCTGCTATGTTAGGGGCAATCATAGAATCACAAGCTCCTGGAGCTGGAAAAGGTTTTGATTCCTCATTTAATGATTATACATTACATATGAAGAAATTGATGCTTGGAGAAATTGAGTGAATAAGCTAAGAAGCACCAGTACAAATTAAAACACAGGACTCATGATTTCTGGACTTTTGCTCATTCTAAATCATGCATATTTATGTTTTGTTCAGAAGTTGATTTTCAGTTTATCTTCAGAAAAAGATATTCTGTGCTTCTTGCACAGAGCGAATATTTTTATTAATTTGAATGTGATATGTACCATTGTGATACCTTTGCCTGTTTGTGTTTTAAAATAAACATTCTTTAACCTGGGTTTTAATAGGTGGTGTGTTTTTTTACACACTTCATTCTCTATTTGCTTTTCAGGTGCTTTGAACTGAAGTAAACAGAAAGGAAGGTTCTCTCTTTGATACTGGAGACTGCACAGCAATGGGGCCACGAAAGAAAAGTGTGAAAACATGTATTGTGAATAATGAAATTCCAGAAGAAATGACAGCAGATGAAACAAAGGACTATATGAATCAACTTTCACATGAAGTACTTTGCCATATTTTTAGGTAAGATTGTGTTTGGTTGAATTACCTACCTGGAATGGATAAGAGCAAACCCTGAAGCAGTGCTGTCTAATATGGTAGCTACCAACTACGTGCAACATTTACATTTCAATTAAATAGAAATTTAAGATATAGTTTGTTAGTTGCACTGGCTACATTTCAAGTGCTCATTAGTCGTATGTGGCTAGTGGTTACTGTATAGGACAACAGAGTATAGACAGAAAATGTTTCTTTTGTCACAGATAGTTCTGTTGGACAGCCTTTTTCTAGACTGTTAACATTTCTAGGCTTCTTGAAATTTTTATTGACTCGAAGATTTGTTGACTTTTGTTACTGCATTATAACAGTACTCTGTGTGTACACAGTGTTTCTATATAAGGCAGTATTTCTGACTTTTTCTTTCTGCAACCCACAGTGAGAAACGTACACATAAGTGATTATAACAAAGTATTGTGAAATAATACCCATTGTAACTAAATGCAGTGCATACATTAAAGTTGTTTTATGATGAACACAACACAAAAAGACTTTTAAAAAATTATGTTTTTACCCAAACTGCATAACACCTGTTTTTTTTTTTTTTTTTTTTTTTAAAGGAAAACTGTCATTCTGGTTTCCACTGCTTCCTTTCAATCATTGTCCTGATTTATATAATTCAAATAAATTCTAGCATACTTTGTCTCTGAAAGTAGAGACCTGAGTTTGAATCCTGGATCCATTATTTGCTAGCTCTAGATTAATAATAGACATAATGGCAATATTATTAGGATTCAGTGAGATAATGCATTAAAGCGCTTAGCACACTGAAAGCATAAATGCTTGATGTTATTGGTTAATCTGCCTTTTTTCATATTGCTACTTGGTCTTCATAATTTTTTTAACTGTTTACTATTCTATGGAATGTATAAATAACATGATACCATTTTTCTTGTCTAATATCTAGATTGTTTTCAGTTTTTCTATTTTCTGTAATTATATTTGCAATTAACTTCTCTAAGTATCTGGATTTTTAGGTTGTTTACCTATGAAAATATTTTCATATATGAAGTTATTAGCAATGTTTTGAATTTCTACAAATGAATATTTGCAGATTATGAAGTTTTAAAATAGTGGTGACAGTTATTTTAGGAGACCCTAGGCATCGTATTTTTTTTTTCTAATATAAATTTGTATGTCATTATTTCCTGCAGTTTGTTATTCTGTGACACATTGTAGTTTTTGCTAGTTCAGTTCTGTCTGGGTTAGAAGACCAAATTAAAATGATAATTTTTTTTTAACAGAACAAAATGATACTAACATTCATCTGGCAGAAAAAAATTCTGTCAGAATAGCCAAAAATTTTCAGAAAAAAGTCTTGCCCTACCAGATGTTCAGATACATTCTAAAATATGTTTTGGAGAAGATAGCCAGACAGTTGAGTAAAAGAGACAAAAGTAGGTTGAATTCAAATACATGTAGAGATCTAGTTTAAAACAAGGTTGTAGTCACATCAGTGAGGAAAAGCTGGGTGGACTATTCAGTAATGATGTCTCAGTCTGCAAACCATTTGGAGAAAAAAATAAAGGCACATTTTTATCTCATGTCTTACAGCTAAATTCAAAATGGATCAATGAATTAAACAATAAAGCCTTTAAAATTCTATAATAAAGCATAGGTAAAATTGCTTCTAGGGATAAAGTTGGATAATGCTAGGACGTATTGTGAAAACAAAATTGGACCATATATTATATATATATTTTTTGAGACAGAGTCTCACCCTGGCTGCAGTGCAGGGTATGATCATGGCTCACTGTAGCCTGGAACTCCTGAGCTTAAGAATCCTCTTGCCTTAGGGGCACACACCACCATGCTTGGCTAATTTTGTTGTTGTTGTTGTTAGAGGCAGGATCTTGGTTTCTTGCCTAGATTGGTCTTAACTTCTGGCCTCAAGGCATCCTCCCATTTTGGCCTCCCAAAGTGCTGGATTTACATGCGTAAGCCATTACACTTGGCCATTGGACCATATTCTAAATTGAAAATAGGTCGAATAACATTGTGCAGTTCAAACAGCATATTCAAATGGAAGGCATTGAATCAAGTAGAGAAGGAAGATATAATGCTAGTTACAATGAAGAAAACATAAAGCATTTGACAGAATGTAGAAAGAACCATGAACTGAGTTCTTGAGCTTTATAATGTATATATCCTAAAGACACACTAAATTTTGTTTCATTTTTAGTCTTCTAAAATTTTGATTTGAGGACTCATTGTGGTGGTGGAGTAACTACTTAGCGTGTCTTCATAAAACAAGAAAAACTGTGGCCTTGCTTAAAAGAAACCTAATCTTTGCTGTCCCTGCTGTGCTGTCTTTTCTAAAGTGTTGTATTTGATCTGTCTTTTGAACTCTAGTCCTTTGACTATATAACTATGAAGAAAAATATACTACTTCTTAGGGAAAATATGATGTAAAATAATCTTGATTTTGTGATTATTGATCTGTTTGCATTTAAAGGGAATACACTTTTAACCTAGGCAAATACGTTAGATAATGATATTTAGGAAAAAAATTACAGTGGCAAAAGTTATTTAGAAAGCAAATTTAATATTTTTCATTGTTTATAAAATGTGTTGTCATGTTTCTGAAAATTATTCTACTTTAAGTTGTAGAAACTAAATTAAGTTATGGCTAGCAGTAATGCTTTATTTTGTAGAAGATTTGATTTGATTTTCTTTATTTAAATCATTTTAAAGGGGTTAAGAAGAAGAACGAGAGGTAGAAAAAAATGGATCAGAGAAATATTCAACAGGCATATGTGGACTTTCCTTTTAGAATTAGCAGTGTCGTTAAGAGTTAGTGTCAGACAAAACTGTGTTGCCATTCCTGACCCTTTCTCCCTCTTACCCAGCCATGTGACATTTTGCAGCACTTGTAAAATGGAGTAATAATAGTATTACTACATCAGTGAAGTGCCAGCAGATAACAGAAAAACTTACCTGGAATTTGAAGATAATTTAATGAAGGGACTATTTACAGAGATGTAGGTGGAGTTTAGGGAATAAGTAAGGGCTGATGGAGAATTCAACTAGGGGATTAGCAGCAGCAGAAAGGCAGCATTACCACCTGGAGCCCTCCAGCTGGTGCCTCTCATTGGCTAAGGTTAACCGTTAGCCAGAGAGGAGTACGGAACACAGTAGGTCAGAGACGGGGAGATAAAGGACTGGTAGAGGGCTCTGTGGCAAACAGGAACCAGCTAGTTACCTTTTGAGGTTGTTATGAAACAACATAGTAGAGTGTGAGGCAATACAGGTTCAGTAAAAGGTATCTTTAACTTTTCAAAAAATTTAATTAATCTAGGTGTGTGTGGAGGGGTCTTAAGAGAGAAAAATAGACCTTTCAGAATATATAACACAACAAAAGTCAGGGTTAATCGAAAGTTTCGGGAAAATATAAAGAAGTTTGGAAACAGGAAGTTGTAATTCAGATGAGGTGTCTTAATATTTACGCAATACTTTTATCAGTGTGTGACCTTAAAGGTAAAAAAAAAAATCTGGGAAAAGCAATTGTATACTATATAACTAGTGTACATGTTTGTTGATGGAGAAGATAGTAGAGTTTTCAGAAGCAGGAGGGTGGTGTTGAGAGGGAGCAAAGTGTCCGTACAGGAAGTAGATTCTGTAAAAGATATGAAATAATATTGCCCATGTTCAAATTGAGTAATTCTCTCTGATCTTTCTCAGGTTTCTTTCTTATCACATCTTGAAAAGCATTGAGATTTTTTTTTCTTATTTTCTTTTTTTTTTGGTTTTTAGATTTTCTTTGTCCATGAAAACTCAAAAGAAAGGCAGGTTTTATCAAATGACCTGTGGAGGGATACTGGAGTATTTGGATACTGGAGTATTTGCTGACTTTTCTTTTTAGTAAAAAGCTATGTGACCATATGCATGTTAGCTTTAAGTCTCTGTCTTAAGATCGTATTTCTTTTGAGTTGTAGGAGATTGGAAGAAGGAAAAAAAAAATAACTTATTGGTAGAGGAAATACTTAAACACTTGATAAATATGAGTTTCTTTCTCTCACAAAGGTACCTCCCTCTGCAGGATATCATGTGTATGGAATGTCTTTCCCGGAAGCTTAAGGAAGCAGTGACCCTTTATCTACGAGTTGTGAGAGTTGTGGATCTCTGTGCGGGGCGGTGGTGGGAATACATGCCAAGTGGTAAGTGACTTTAGTCTATAAGGTACAATAGTGTCCTTCTGGAAAGTAGTAACAATGGTTTCATAAAAAGTTACTTGTTGTCTTGAGAAAGACAATCCAAGTCACCTTGTAGGGAGGCAAGATTTTGTCTAAATTGTTTGTGTTGGGTTTTAAGTTTATAAAATGCATTTTACCTGAGGCAGTATTGTTTTAGTAGTCTGCTCTTTTTGTTTCCCCTGCTTAAGTAACTATATCAGCCTGTTCCACACATGCTATTGGAGAACATGGGCATTTGGTTAACTGTATATGTGTATCACATTAGATAGTGCGTCCTTTACTCCATGATGCAGCTTTTCTGGTGAATAGTAACATCTTTCCTCATAGATTTCCTCTGCAACTAAACTTTAGTTAAATAAATACTTGCCATTTTTGTAAAATAGGCCACAGAACTTTAATTTCTTTAAAAGGTCTATAGTAGGTCTTGGCGATTCTCCAATAAGGCACTGACTGACCTTACAGGTGAAGAACTTAAGAGTTAGCCTACTAACCACAACAAATTGTTCCCAGTTGAAGAGACCACCTGAAAAGAAAGTTAATGACTTTAGCTAAGCAAGGCATACCTGAAAGGAAAGAGTTAAACTAAAAGGCAGTTAAGGCTTCCTTTCAGTTAACACCAATTCATTAATTAGTACAATTTAATTACTATTGTTTTGCAATTATGAATCGGTCTTTTAAAGTCATCCATTTTCTATGATGTCCAGATTATGAGACTTTGAAAATAGGATAAGGTTGAGAAGGGATCCCCCCAAAAAAAAAGCCTTAATAGAAGTGAAGGGCTGGAGAAGATAGGGGAAGATAGTTGTCTTGTTCTGTTCTGTAGAACAGAACATATTACTTCTTGAATACTGGAATTGTGCAGGTGGGTCCTCCATCCTTTCAAGAGAGTCATCAGATCAATTGGTAACTCTTATCAGTTGGTCATAGTAGTTTTCAGTATATACTTTCTCATGAAGAACATTGCAAAGACCTGAGGGTAAAACTTATTAATAGGTTTGTGGGAGGCAAACCACAGTTGTTTTCAAGTGTTTAATAGAAGCCATTCTAAGGGCAAAGGATTCGTCTTTTTCCAGAATGATCCTTTGTAGCAGGAAAGAAAAAAATTAGGGCAGTGTGAAAATGATTGTCTTATTCCTTATATTAGATTTGGTTTTGCAAAGGTTAGGTGAGTGGGAATTCTGAAGTGGGATTAATGCAGTATATAAAGGCAGGATGGCAGAGTTCCTGTGATACAGTCTTAGCATTAATGTCACTGCCCCTTACCAATGAGAGAAGAATTTGTCTGCATCTCGCTGACGTTTAGGCTGTGATAAGTAACCTGTGAGCCCAAGACTTCCCATCATTGCAATGAACGTAAAAGAGAGTTGAAACAAACAGTCTAGCCTAAGATAACATCACACTAACCTGCTCACTAATGCCACCCTGGCCTATTCTCTGGAGTTTAACCCAGAGTCCTTATATGATAGTACTTTATGTTTTACATACGTGATCTCTTTGGATTCTCACTCCATCTCTGTAAAGAAGGTAGAAATTTGCCCATTTCTCTCGTGGGAGGCAACACACATGACTAAAGAGGATAAACATGTCAGAAGTTACACTTGGTTTTGGATTCCAGCCTTGCCATTTGGAAGCTGTTAAACTCTTTCAACTTCATTTTTTACGCTTATAAATGGGGTAATAACCTTTCTGATTTGGTTGTATAATGAAAAAAACAAAATGGTTAACACATTGAATCATGCAGTCATTAAAAGTTACAAGAGAGTAATAAGCACTGTTATAATTAGAGACTGAGCAATCTCTAGCCTCTCCTTAATCTTCACTTTTGTGATACTAAAATTAACACGTCTGGACTTTACATGTTAAATGAAATAACTTAGAAATAAAATAACTTTCAAAAACTTTAGTATGTAAGACTTAGTCATTTGGGGCTTTTTATTCTTGACAGTTAATATTTTTATTTGTCATGAATAGGCAGACAGTTGGCTTTCTGACTACTTTCATTAAAAATAAAAAAGCCCTTGTAACAGATAAAATAGCATCTATATGAGACTTGTCTCCTCACCTATTTAACCAATAGCTCCTGCTGTGGAAGTAACCTGCCTCTCTCTTTTCCCATCTTGTTAATTCCTACTATGGTCTCCTTGATAGATAACTTCCTATCAACTCAGCATCCCCTGAGATTGGATCACTCTGGTCCTCTTAGCTAACTTGCATCTGTCTTTTACAAAAGAATGAATTGTCTAAAATGTCAGGGGAGTAATACTTAAACATATGACAGAGTATCATTAGCGTAATTATTAGAAAGTGTATGGAATAATCTCAGATAGGAATTAAGTCAGAACTGTGAGTTTCCTGAAGATGAGGATCATATCTTATTTATATTTTTAGTTTTGTGTTCTGCAGAGCCCTGAAGGTTTTACGGACCAGAGAGTACCCTTGGGGGAGAAGGAGGGGGGTGGTGGTGATCAGGTGGGTGGTCCCGCTCCATTCACCAAATAGATCTAAGTTATCTGGGTTAAAAGCATGTTCTTTGTTGAAGACTTCTATACCTTAAAAGCAAAAGAACCAAAAAGTCAATAATAAAAGCCTCTTCCATAAACTGTTAACTCAGAGTAAGTGGAGTTTCTGACACATTCCTTCTATTACTAAAAAAATACATTTCTGTTGTATTTATTCAGCCTTATGAAAATTTGAAAAGAAAGTCTTTTCCTTTTTAACTTTTGGTAAAAATCACAAGTGCCTATTAAGTGTTAATGAACAGAAAGTTGAACCTGTCTCTAAATACTTCTGAACTTCTCAGGCTTTACAGATTCCAGTTTTTTAACACTATTAAAGAAGATGCCAGATGTTGAACAGCTATATGGCCTTCACCCCCGGTACCTTGAGAGGCGAAGAGTAAGGGGCCATGAGGCTTTTAGCATTCCAGGAGTCCTAGAAGCTTTGCAGGCGTGCCCAAACTTAGTGGTGAGTACAAATGGTTGGACATTTTGGCATCAACTGTTGATGAAATAGTAGACCAAAGAATGATAGAAATGTTCACTCACATGCAAATCTCATCCATCACAAACTTTTAAGTTCCATTGTATAGTTAGCAACTTGTGGTACAGAAATAAAAGCTTTGGATGCTAAATTAAAAGCCTGTCTTATGCTTGTTTTGTCATTATTTTCTAGGGTGTGGAAACTTCTCATTTGGAGTTGGTAGAATCCATTTGGACATATATGCCACATGTTCATATTTTAGGGAAATTTCGTAATCGTAATGGAGCCTTTCCAATTCCTCCTGAAAATAAACTGAAAATTCCTATAGGAGCCAAAATTCAAACTTTACATTTAGTTGGTGAGTACATGTTTCTTGGGTCACTTGTAACTCCTTGAAATGCCATGTAACATGAATATTCATTGAAAAGGAATCATGAGAATTTTGGTGATAGCTTTGTTAACTACAAAATAAATGTTTGCAAGACTTGTATAAAAATTTAGATTTCCCATTAAAGACCCATTGGGGCGAGGGAAATACTGCTTCACAAGTGTACATTCTCCATATGAATATTCTTTGAAATTATATACCAGTAACTTCAAGTTAAGTAAAAAGTGTAAATATTTTCTCAAATTTGTCACTTTTGGCTTAGACTACTGAAAGGAATTTGGGAGGAATCCCTGTTAATACAGTCTGGCCTTTAATATTTGTTTACTCCTTTATTCTGTGTGTGTGTGTGTGTGTGTGTGTGTGTGTGTGTGTACAGGATCTGCATATTTACATACATATATATATACACACACACACACACATATACACATAGATATACACAAATAGAGAGTATATATGTTTTAAGCATTATTCTAGGTATTGGGGATGGTCCAAAGAACTGGAAATCTCTGAAACTCAGGTGGTAAAGGGAGAGCATCAGGAATGATAAGGAATAGGTCTTAAATAAGACTTAGATACACAATTATGGAAGAAGAGTAAAGATTTCTAGCAGCCCTTCATTTATAAGATCAGGGAGTGATATCTAGTTTGACATTGGATTTTTAGATATAAAAGAATTCTGTAGTATCTGAAGTTTATAAAATAAACTCCTTAACGACAAAGACTTATTTTCATATCTTTATGTTTTCTACAATGCCTGTCACAGTTCATTGTAAATACAAGTACAGGGTAAGTTTTATTAAAACGCATTAATTTATGGGAATCATTTAACAGTTTAACACTGTATGATGGTGATGCAAAGGTGTGTACTAAATTAATAAAAATGAACATTACTAGGAGAATGGGCAGTTACGTCCTTCGTTTATAGAGTGAGTTTGGGACAAAAAGTGGATTGGGTCTATAGTATGCTGTCTTCTCTCCATCTGTCTCACCCTTGCTACCTTGGGTTTCCTAATCAGTACAATCAGTACTACCATCTTCATAGTATTAAAATAGATGCTAAACTTACCTTTGTGACTTCTGCATCTTACATCTCAGTCCGTACCTCATTTCTGCTTTTTGTCTTATCCTTAATTTTACTTCCCATTTGTTGCTATACAATGTGTGTGCATAGTTTAAGCTAAATTTAACTGCTGTTTTCAGAGGAACAGGTTAAGGGGTAATCCTTGTGGGTTACAGTAAGAACATTTGGCAGAATTTAGCCTTTAAAGAATTGACCATTCAAGTACTCCAATTTTGCATTCTCTAGTTATACTTGCTAGCAGAGCTTCTGTTGTCTCAAATTTAAAAATTACATTAAACGGTTTTGCCGGCTACTGTTTGTTAAATGCCATCATCCTGGATCGTTGGATTTCTTTTATAAATTTGTGTCCCTTCCTTGGCTTTCATCTTCTTTCATCTATTTCCTTTATTTTTTCACCTCATACTACACTTCCCTTCTTCTGGTCATGGCCCTAGTATTAAGCCACTCATGAATCCCATGCATAAACCTTTACCAATTGGAAATTCTAAAATAAAAGACTGGCAGGTTTGTGCTTTTCTCAGAGCCATGCTGGCTGGCTTCTACGACATATTTACAAATCCTTAAGAGTCATGTATTTGTAGAAAATAGGTTTTAAAGCTCTGTGTCTGGCTGTCTTCCAGACGTCTGTCTATTTGCATATTTAAATCCATCTACCTGACTTGGAGCTGAGAAATTTAGTTTTCCTACTGGGGGGCAGTGGACATTGGTAGTCAAATAGTAAATTTGTGTGTTCCATGTCCATCTTTATAGTTTTGCTTTCAGTAATCCATTTTCACTTTACCTCTTCTGGGAAAATGTAGAAGAATTGTAAGATTATGAGAAAGACTTACATTTCTAAAATAAAGAAATACTTCTTAAACTATCTTCCCATTGGCCTTTGCTAAAAAAATTAAGTCAGTTTATGGTTTACATAAACTGTTCTTTATAAGCCTGTTTTAAATAAGTCAAACTTGATAGATTTTGTGTCATTTGTTCTGATAAAAATCCTTGAAGGTTAAACTGTTAGTATGAAAAATAGACTCTTGAACTTATATGCAAGATGTATATTTTTGTGATTTTTCTTGTTTGTTCTTTTTTTTATATTTGTATTTTAGGGGTGAATGTTCCTGAAATTCCTTGTATCCCAATGCTAAGGCACCTTTATATGAAGTGGGTAAGACTCACTAAACCACAGCCATTTAAAGACTTCCTTTGTATCAGCTTAAGAACTTTCGTCATGAGGAACTGTGCAGGTAATGGTACACACTTATGGTGGAATTAAACATAAACTATTCTAAAAATATCCTGAAGCAAACTCTAGTAGCTACATTTGCAAATACAGTTATATTATGCTGTTACTATTTATGTCTTGTATCTTATTCATCTTGTGAAGATAAATGTATTCTTGTTTTAAAGACATTAGAAACATGATTTGTATTTGACCTCAGCAAAAACAAAACAAAACAAAACAAAACAAAACAAAAACAACTCAGAATATCTCTATGTTTCTTATAGGCACTTTTTACTTTTCATAGGATTGTTTTATTCGATTTCAGACTTATTTGTTTGTTTCTGGTGTCCGAATCATTCTGCATGTAAATAGTTGACTTACTTAATCTACCTTAAACATAGCTTTTATGATTTTATTCTTCTAAACAGAAACCTTAGTGTCCCTCTTGCCCTAGAGCAAGCTTGTCCAACCCACGGTCTGCTGGCCATGGCCCACATGATGCCTAATACAGATTCTTAAACTTTCTGAAAATTATGAGATTTATCCACAGACTTTTTTTTTCCCCAGCTCATCTGCTGTCTTTAATGTTAGTTTATTTTACGTGTGGCCCAAGATAATTCTTCCTCTTCCAGTGTGGCCAGTGAAGTCAAAAGAGTGGACACCCCTGCAATAGAGCATTAAGTGGGAACTACTCTGCTTCAAGGTCATAATAACCAGGACTCCTCTTGATAGCCTTATTCTCACATGTTTCTAAGACACACCTTCTTTCGTCATCACATATGATTATTCATTGTTCCCTGGATAGCCATACAGGTTTTCACCTCAATATCTTCTCTTATGCTATATTGTTGTTTCCTTATCCTGAGATACGCACTGTCTTTCTCTTTTTTTGTATGCATTCTTCAGGTTCTGCCTTTTCCAACTTACACTTCTCCTCTTTCTTCTTTCTTTCTCACGGAGTACGGCAGATCGTATTTTTATACTTGATGCAGTCTGCCTTTTTATTCCTCTCTAATTGTTTATGTTCTAGCTCCATGTCAACTGCAGGTCTTTTGATGGACAGGACCATATCTTTTGTGATCTCCTGTAGTATCTAATGCAACACCGGTCATAGCGAGAGAGAATTAAATGATTGAGCTGTTTACTTGAGTGAAGGATCACATTTTTGTCTTTACTTTTCTCCTTTAGTTAGTTTGAGTTCAAAACTATTGAGCCTTTAGAGATATTATGGAATACTACATCTCTCTTCAATGTTACTGAAAGTTCTTTATGCCGAGTAGGTATATGGTTAGTAGGCTAACACTTTCATTTGTAATAAGAACTAGATTGCAGGGAGCCAGTTTGGCTATCATTTTAAAACATAGAGTTTATAAGTTATACATGTCTTTCACTGATTTGAAAATTCATTTTAAGACATTTTACATTGCTCTATCAAAGATTGTTTTTTTTTTTTTCAGGACCCACAAATTCCTTGAAATATGTCCCTTTAGTAACAGGCTTAGCCTCTGCCCGAAACTTGGAACACTTAGAAATGGTTCGAGTTCCTTTCCTTGGAGGTCTTATCCAACATGTTGTTGAAGACAGTTGGAGATCAGGTATTCATTTTCTTTAGTTACTAAATATTTTTAAAATCAACTTAATAAACATCATTAAGCTTTTATTTAACTTCTCTTGCAAGTCTTTTAAAAAAAATGCTCATCAGTGGAGCATAACTAGTATTCATTTTCTTTTTGTGCACATTAAACTTTCGTAAAATAGTAGCATGATAAGGCATGTTTTCTGGCTTGTTTTGACTTTTACATAGCTAATAATACTTCTTCTTCTATTTGGAATCTTTCTTAGAAATGTTAACAGGGGTAGTGTTCTTTGGTGATGTATTACGACTAGTACAGTCTAGGCTTCCCAAAAAATTTAGGCATTAGTAATGTTGAAATCTATCATTTAATACTTAATAGTATGAAAAATACTTTTATTATATCATGTGGATATTGATTTACCCATCAGATGATGGTATTTAAAGGAAAAAAAGTTTTATTCTGTGTGTACTTAACTATAGATAAAAAGTAACAGAATGTGCTCTATGTTAATCATCTCATTGCAGGAAAAAAATAGTGGTTTAGCAAGATGGATGATTAATAGTTGGGAACCAGAAATCTAACTTTTGCTCTCTAAAATAAAATGGAAAGTCATCAAGTACCGTTGTTAACAAACAGACAATGTAGTAAATACTGTTGAAATAAAATGACGAGTAAACACTACATTTCTAGACATTTTGTCAGTCAAGTGTAGTATAAGTGTACTTTATTATGTTTAGTCAGTGGGATGAAACAACCTCTTTAAGACCAGTGGTATTGGGCCAGGTGTGGTGGCTCACACCTGTAATCCCAGCACTTTGGGAGGCCGAGGCGGGTAAATCACAAGGTCGAAAGATCAAGACCATCCTGGCCAACATGGTGAAACCCCGTCTCTACTAAAAATACCAAAAAAATTAGCCGGGTGTGGTAGCACACGCCTGTGGTCCCAGCTGCTTGGGAGGCTGAGGCGGAAAAATTGCTTGAATCTAGGAGGCGGAGGTTGCAGTGAGCCGAGATTGCACCACTGCACTCTAGCCTGGCAACAGAGCAAGACTCCGTCTCAAAAAAAAAAAAAAAAAAAAAAAAGGCCAACAGTGTTTTGATTAATGGCAATAGTTAACAAGATAAAAGTCAAAAACGAAAAGAAGGCTGGAGGTGTCTATTCATTAGAGAGAAGACCTGGAGAGAGAGGTTAAAAGCTGAATTTGTATAAACATCCTAAAAGAGAAACAGAGACTTTTCTTCTCGAATTGGTTTTTAAGGGTGACACTGCCTTGGTATTTTACTCATGGAGTCAGCATACCTCACACAAAAATTAATTCTAGATGGATCATAGATTCAAATGTGAACAATTTTAAAAATGAAATTTAAAAAAACTTAGAAGAATGTCTTGTTGATCTTGAGTACACAAAGGCATCTTAAACAGGACACCAAAAGACATTTGCCATAAAGAAAAGATTGATAAACTGTACCAAATTAAAATTAATATATATATATAGATAGATAGATTTTGTCCATCAAAAGGCATGATTAAGAGAGTGAAAAGCCAAGCTGCAGAATGGGAGAAGTTGTTTGTAGTATAGATACCAGGTATTGGAAAGATGTAAAGGACTCCTGGGGTTAATAAGAAAAAGGCAGGCAACTCAGTAGAAAAAATGGGAAAAGATTTGAATAGAAAAGTTTCCATACAAGAGGCCAATAAACATGAAAAAACAATAAAGTTCACTAATCATTAAGGAAATGTAAATTGAAACTGCAGTGTGATATTCAAGCACTAAAATGACTATGCCTACTCATGACTAATATGAAAAAGATAAAAGCAGTAATGTTGGCTAGGATGTGGAGCAACAGGGCTTTTCATACACTGATCGTCAGAATATAAATTCATGCAACCACTTTGAAATACTGTTTGGTAGTATCCGCTAAAGTTAGTGATACACATGGCAACAGTTGCATTCCTGGCTTTAAACCCAACAGAAATGTTTACATATGTTCACCAAAAGATACTTTTATGATTGTTCATAGAAGCACTGTTCCTAATCATCCCAAAATGGAAAGATACCTGTCAGCAATAGAATGGATAATGAGATTGTGGCATATTCATATAGCAGAATACTGTACAGGAATAAGAATGAACAGACTACAGCTATACAGCGATATGGATGAATCTCATAAACAGAATGTTAAGTAAATGAAGCCAGACACAAAAGTGTACATACTTTGTGATTTTATTTATAAAAGTTTAAAACAGACAAATCAATCATTTCTTTGAGCTATACATTAGTAATTTATATTCTTTTTTAAAGTAAATATAAGTTTCAGAAACATTAAAAAAATCAGTTAAAGTGGTGCAGGTCTTGTTCCTTATGATATTTGGAGATTCAAAATTTGGCTAGAAATGGCAGGATTTCTTTTTTTTACAATTCTCTCATCAGTCTGACTTTCTAAAAATCATTACTTAATAGTCTAAATTGTTTAGAGTAGCTTTCAGATGCCATCAGAATGTCTTTTCAAAATGAGGTTCTGCTTTCATCTCTTTTTAGATGACTTATAATTCATCTTATGATATTAATTTAAATCCCAAAACAAACCTTATATTTACTTTAAACAAATACTTATCGTCTAACATAATACTTCATAACGTATAATGTATAAATACTTCATTTAAAGCACAATGGTCAAAAGAAACACGTGTTGTTTTTGTTCCTCCTCTTTAGGTGGTTTTAGAAATTTGCACACTATTGTTCTAGGAGCTTGCAAAAATGCTCTTGAAGTCGATCTTGGTTACCTCATCATTACTGCTGCCCGTAGGTATGTTTCCTCTTTGTATTGTGTCTTTCACTTTAGAAGTACTGTGTTTTTTCCTGTTTAACAAAAAGTTGGGGGAATATGTGTGTATGTATGTGTGTACGTTCGATCAAGCCTTGTTCAAATTTAAAATACAAAGAAGTTGTTTAAATAACAGGTAAGTATAACATCATGGTAGTCTTAATGTTATAACTGGTGACCAGTGGAGCTGCATACTAGCAAGCTCCAGAGTGGCATGGTCTTATATCAGAGAAAAGCAGAGAATTTCTGGAAATGGCTGAGAGTCCAGCTGAAGTTAGCATTGAAGCTCTGGTGTCTGTAGTCCTCTCAGGACCATTGTCTCAATCTCTGGTTGATTTTCTGAACTGTTTTAGTTAGTTGGCGATAATATTTGCTATTCAGAAATCAGTGTTTTAAATCAGCTTTTCCAATATCTGACCTTGTAACACCTCTATATTTTTTAACCAAGTGGTTATGTCACTTCATGCCACCTTTGCTATTTCTTACATATCAAAGTTCCACCTCCACTTTTATTTTATAGTATTTGCTTTAAATTAACCATTTAAAAAATTTATTCAAAAACGAAACTTTTTCCATCGAGAGAATATTGACTAGGATTGTAAATAAAATAGTGTTTCTACGTTTAAGTAGATATTGTTACCTACTATAGAACTATACTCTTTGTTAAAATGCAACATTAACAGCTATCCTAAGCAAGATGTCAAATACTAGCACGAGATGCAGAGTCTTACATTGACTCTTCAGGTTTAGGAAAGTTCCTGAAAGGATATAAGATTCTTACCATGTAATTAATTGTTATTTAATGTATAGCTTCAATGTACTGCCTAAGATTTGCTCAAACTTTGTAAATACTCCTTTGAAGAAAATATCTGTTTTTGTTTTTGCTTTATTTAATGGTGGAGATGGGAGGGAGGTTGTTGACATCTGTAACACTTCACTAAAGTCATAAACTTCTTTCAGAGTCTTACTGATACGGTTTGGCTCTCTGTCCCCACCCACAGCTCATCTTCTGGCTCCCATAATTCCCATGTGTTGTGGGAGGGACCCAGTGGGAGATAACTGAATCATGGGGATGGTTTTTCCTGTGCTGTTCTCGTCATAGGGAATAAGATTCACGAGATCTGTTGGTTTTAAAAATGGGAGTTTCCCAGTACAGCCTTTATTTGCCTACTGCCATCCATGTAAGATGTGACTTACTCCTTTTTGCTTTCCACCATGATTGTGAGGCCTCCCCAGCCTTCATGTGGAACTGTAAGTCCATTAAAACATCTGTTTCTTCCCAGTCTCAGGTATATCTTTGTCAGCAGCATGAAAACGGACTAATAAACTTACATTAGGAGGAATCTTTGATTCTGATGGCTTTTGTTTTACTCTGATATGTTCTATCTCTTTATTCACAGGTTACATGAAGTTCGGATCCAGCCTTCCCTAACCAAAGATGGTGTCTTTTCTGCTCTAAAGATGGCAGAGTTGGAGTTCCCTCAATTTGAAACTCTTCATCTAGGATATGTAGATGAATTTTTGCTGCAGAGTAAGATTTATCCCATTTTAATTCCTAGAATTACTGTAGGAAATTTACTTGGCAGACTGAAATCTGAATTGGGTTCCGCCATGTTTTTTTGAACACGAGACAACTTAAAATTTTAGGTGCTCTCACGTCTTGAAAAATAAACTTTTAAATCAGTAATGTCAGTGATTTTTTTTTCATATTGCCTCTGATTTTAGCATATTATAGAAAATACAGTTACTAACAGTACACCAAGAAAGGAACCTTATCTACATTTGATATTGTCTCCCTTTACTGCCCAAGTTTCTTTCCCATTCTGCTTCATTTTTTTCACAGAATGTCATCCTTGGTTCCATTGTTGAATTTGATCTGCCACACTTCTTGAAGCTTTTGATGGACCTCTCAGATGAGGTCCCATTCCCTGCCCATGCTCTTCATTTCCATAATAAACCTGCTGGGGGTTCTGGATTTTCCAGATAGTGTGAGCACATAATGGTCAGTATTCATTTAATGATGATTGCTGTTGGAAAGCTTGTTCACAGCATTTTCTTATGCATTTACAATTGAGAACTCATTTCTTTGGGTTTGAATGCATGTTAATTCATTATTCAAACTATTTCCATATGGCATCAATAAGATATAAAAAAAATTTCATCACCAACATGTTTTTATTTATTCAAGAATTCATTTTCTTCCCACCTGATTTGCAACAAGTCTTCCTTGAACTCTCATTATCATACCAGATAACATTTTTTCTTTGGATCTAGTTTGTATTATAGAAAAACAAAGAAGGCTTAATTCTTCCTATCAGGACAGTCCAGCTCAAAAAACATGACTGTTTGCCTTTTTCATTTCTAATATATATTGCAATAATAGTTGTGGGGTTTTTTGTTCGTTTATTTTTTTTGTTGTTCACAGTACTCATTAATATAGGTGATTAAAAAGTCATCCTTTTCTAGACAGTTTACAGAAGAATAACTTTAAATCTGTATAGCTTTGGAAAAAATCAGCTTTTTTTTTTCTCCAAAATAGCTTTAAAATGCTAACTAGTACAGTGAGTTTATATAAAATTAATATATATGATATCAAGGTTTTCTAGTTTTGAATGAAGTATCTAACATTCCCTATGTTTCTGCAATGTTCGTATAGTAACTTAAAATTATTAGCTTTGAAATTTGTATTTTTTCTATAATTTTGTTTTCTGTTTTTCCCCAAAGCTCAGAATTTGTCATATTGTGTAACTTCAGGATGGCCACATTTAGGTCTACTGAAGAATTGTCTCCAAGAGTGATCTTTATAACCAAATGTTTCTTGTAGTGTTTCTTTTACCTCAATATACATTTTCAATAGCATAAAAATACCTTCTTGACTACCTTTATCTCATAGTTTTCAACACAACTTGTTTTGTGTTCTGTTTCATACTTAATAGTCTGTTAGTTGACGTTTGTATAGTCATTCTCTTCTTATTTGTCACAGTTTAACTCTTTCTCCCATATGCATACTATCTTCCATCTCTCCAAAGATGGCCTGGGATTCTCTGTTTTAGAATAGGTCCCTGGTACTTCTTATGTACGATGTCAAGAGGGGTGAGGTCACTGCACTCACACTCTCTCAGTTATTCTCTTCTCAGTAATTTAGATTTGAAGCATCTCTCCAAGAAGTGGGGACTAGCCTCTGGTAAAACCTGAGTCACTTTCTTGTTATAAAAGGTCTGGCAAAATAAATAGGAACATCGCCTTTGTCTTCTGACAATGATCCAAAGATGAATCTTTAGGGAGTTCTTTATTCATGTGGATTTATGATCTGTAAGCTTCACATGATAGTGATAGAGATATATTACTCAGTGAAAATTTCAGAAGCAGTATAAAGTAGTCTTTAGTCCTAGAGCTTGGAGGAGAGAGAGAATTGAGGCCTGTTACTAATCATGAGACCTAAGCAAGTTACTTCTCATTTTTTAAATGAAGATAAGGTGATATCCTGCTTTTCTCTTGGATAGCTCTGAGGAATCAAGGGGAAAGTGATACATACATTTACAGCAATCTCTGACACTTAGGAAGTATTCAATAAATGATAGCTTTTACTTTTAGCTGACCTGTGGGCTGAAAAGAAAAACAAAAATGAATCTCAAGTAGTGTCATCAGGATTTTGAAGGACTGTGGCAAGCAGGAAGCCTGAAGAGCAGAAACATGGTGGTCATCTCAAAAAAATAAATGCAGGACATTGATTTGTCATGTTAGGCATTTATTCAGATAGTGCCCAGGAAACAGGGTCAGTTCAAGGTTTACCCTATCTTAAGGAAAATGGCAGGTTTCATCTCAAGCCCAAAGGCAGGGAAAAGGTCCTTAACAGGAGCTAAAGAAAATAGCTCAGCTTAATTGTAAGGGCTGGATTAAAGTGAAATCTGCAGGAAGTGCCAGGAAATACCAAAAATAGGAACAATAGGAGAAAGACTGTAAACTATATGGAAAGTAATTGGAAGTTTGGAGAAGATGGATTGTTTTAAACATGCTGTAGCTAAAGGTGTAAATCCCTGTGATATTCAGGGAAGCCTCCCCAGGGCAGCAGTGTTTTCTTTGTCCTGTGTATTGGTTGATTGCAGACTCTGAGAGGCATGTATTGAGCTCTTGTATCCCCAGCACTATGCTAGTCGCTAAAGATGTAACTGTGAACTAACAAAATCTTAAAGTGTGCAGGGGCAGACAGATGGCAGAAATGATGGGAGGCAAGGAATGAGGTGTGATTCCTAGTGGCATGATCTAGGATAAAGGATCCTCCTTTACTTATCCCCAAACCCCTACTTTGTGATCAGAGAGTAGGCACTAAAGCCCAGTGGCGTGTGTTTGAGTTAGAAGTCCACTTTAAGGGTATAGGTCAATGTTACTAACCAGTGCCATGGCTTCTAACAGTGAATCTTAAAAAATTCTTAGAGTTTGCCCTTCTCTACACATATCCACACTAGACTCCAAGAACATCATTTTACTGTGAGGGAGTTGCATTTTTAAAATTTTCTTTTCCTTTTAAATGATAAAGCTAAAACTTCACCATCATACGAACCAGTATGATATGTTCTTCAGTTATGCTTTAAGAATTTTTGCCTGTTTTCTAAACAATTGGCAATAATTCTTCTACTAGCCACCCCTTGACTTTTAATAATAATTTCTTATTTTGTGTAAGAAGTGCTACCATATATACAGAATGCGTATCCTAAAATTATATCTGAACCTGATGATAAACAGATGATACACATTGATGGTAGAGACACACTGCATGGTAAGATACAAAATTGGTAATACTTCCTAACAAGAATTTGACTTTTTTAAAAATTAAATTCTCTTTTTAGGCAGAATGGCTAATGCGGATCTGGTGAAGTATGGTTTGGCTGATGTGGTAGAAAATCCCGGTATCATCACTGATATAGGGATGAAAGCAGTCAATGAAGTTTTTTCCTGTATCAAATATCTGGCAATTTACAATTGCCCTCATCTACACAACCCATACAATTGGCTCTCAGGTACTATAGACTTAGAAATATAGCTCTGTTTTATTGATATTGAAATAATACAACCGTCCTTGTTTTCTATATGTGATATGATTGCATTCCTAATGTAAAATGTAGGTATTTCATTTGGATGTGGATTGTTCGTTCAAGTTCTGGTAACCTTTGATAACCAGGTTGCAAGTATATTCAATGCCTTTTTAAACTTCCGAAGTTCTCTGCCTAGAAATTTATACTCTCCAGATTATGAATTCATGAGCCCTGATCTTTATATGTACTTCTTTGGGTTAGGAGCATAAATTACCTAGGACTTAGGATGTTATAGTTGTTTTCTCAGAATTATCTTTCACACTGGCACATCATCTGAAAGGACAAAGTAGGTATGTATGTTGAACTTTAATTAGGTGACATTAACTTGAGATGAAAATTTCTATTGACTAGAAATCCTAGTCTATTTCAGACCTCCTCTCCAATCTCCTGTATGTAGAAGGGTGACTTTTGCACTTTGTATTTTTTACTTACAGTGGGAGTTCATTTTCCTCTTAGAGAGAGTAACGTCATCTGTTGTCTTAAAGGCCCTTCTTAAATACCGAAATTTACAAACTGTTAAATAAACTGGCAGTCTGAGAAAGTTGTACTTGTGACAAAGCCTCTCGCTGACACCTGCAGAACAGCCTCCTCTGCTGTTGAGTCACTTCACAGGGATCTGTATTTCTTCACAAAGCTACTATCCAGGCCTGTTTTGGGACTTTGGGACCTCTGCTAAGATCACTCGTTAAAATAGCCATGTCTCATGTGCCAGCAGCAGTTAAATTCTATCCCTGGCCCTGCTGAACCAAGAAGTTATTGGGAAATATGAACTTTAGGATGTAGCAGGTATAGATGACTTTAAAAAAATAACATTTATTGGGTTTTTGGTTTGTTTGTTTTCTTAAATACAGAAGAGTATAAAGAAGAAAACAAAAAATGGCCTATAATCCCATCACTCAGAATTCCTGTTAACACTTAAAAAAATAAAAATAATACATGCACTTGATAAATTTCAAACAGTACAGAAAGGTACAAAATGAAAACTCTCCTCTTCTCAAAGGTAACCATCATCAACAGTTTTTGTATATTTTTCTGGACAAATGCGTATTGCAGCATATATATGTGTAGCATTTAAAAATGATTTATATTATACCAAAGGATCTTACTGTGTATACACTGTCCTTTAGCTTGTTTTTTGTACTAAGTATAATTTGGAGAGTTTTCCATATCAGCAAGCATATTAAGCTCTCCTTCATTCTTTTGAAATAGATACATAATGTTCTATTAAGTAAATATGCCATAATTTTTAAATTCAGTGCCCTGTTGTTGAAAAGCCATGTAGGTTGTTGAGCGGATCACATTTAAATCAGGGCTGACTTGGATTCAAGGCCATTTAGTTCTCACAATGGAATTAGGTATGTAAACAATATAATATAGAGTCATCAGGTTTTAGAAGTCATGAAAAAAAGGAAAAGTTACTTAAAGAAAAAGGATTTGAAAGTCTTTGTTACCTGTATCAAAATTCATCAGTAATGGGGAAAGTGTTACTTAGATTTTCTCTGGTCATGTCATTTCTTCAACAGACCACTCAAGATGGACTCGATTGGTTGACATCAACCTAGTGCGGTGCCATGCTTTGAAGCTGGACTCTTTTGGCCAGTTTATTGAATTGTTACCCAGCCTAGAGTTTATTTCACTGGATCAGATGTTTCGTGAACCACCCAAGGTAAGTTACATTTGAGGGAGTTTTTATTTATTTTGATACTTAGGAAAGAAAAGAAAAACAGCCTGTGATTTTTTTTTTTCTTTGCAATAATAATGCCTTCACAGTGTTGTAGTTGGGCTTTTTGCTGCCAGCCTCAGTGAAAACATAAAGGTTTTAATAATGCATAGCCTCTCATTCTTATAAATGAGTATTAAGTGTTCTGTGGGGAAGGGAAAGGAAAAAATAAGTGGAAGTCATCTCTATTACTATATAAACAAAAGGTAAGGTAAGGGTGAGGCTGGAAATTTAAGACAGAAATTATTACCTGGGATAATTCGTTGGTAGATTAAATATAAAATTAGGTAGGTAGATTAAATCTCATTAGGAACCCAAAGTATAAATAAGAATTTATTTGGGGAATGTTCTACTTTGCTGCTCTCTTTCTGTTAAGTTGTGTGGCCTGGGAAATCTGAGGTTGCCCAGTTCTACAAAATGTTACTATAAAACTCTATACTCTTAAGGTAATAAAAACCTAATCCTTCAACCAATTATGTCATCCCTTGTCAGTTATTAATGGTTACGTTCCCACTGTTGCAGCAGTGCAGTATAATGGGGAAAGCTCAGGATTTGAGGTCGGCATCCTGTGTTTCAAATTGTGGCAGTACCACTTGCCATGTGCTGTTGGGCAGATCTCTTCTCCTTGTGTGCCTCCTCATCTGTAAATCAAGCCAGTAACCCTGTATCTGTCTTGAAGTGTTACTGGCCTTAAATGAGATTCTCTATGTGTATGTGAAAGCATTTCATAAATAACTACTATATAAATATTAGTTCTAATATAAAGGTGAAATGAAGGGACTTTCAAAATGAAGTGATACATATTAACCTAAATTAATAAACCTGTGTGTTTTGGTTTCACCTTAGGGTTGTGCTCGAGTTGGTTTGAGTGCAGGCACAGGAATTGGTGTTTCATCAGCTCTTGTTAGCAACCAGAACTCCAACAACGACAATGATAATAATGCGCAGAATAACAATGCCAACATCCACGACAACAATCATCATCACCCAGATGACTCAGACGAGGAGAATGACTTTCGGCAAGACCTACAGCCAGGAGAGCAGCAGTTTGCAGCTGACGGTAACCCAGATCTTTCGTGAGCTCCAGATAGAAATGATTTTTACTTTGGATTGTAATTCTGGCTTTATCCTGTTCCTTTTTCCCTCTGTTTCAACTTGTCACTTTCCACACTGAGGAAAGCTAGTTGATAAGGAACATGATGGGGTAGGTGAAATTTTCCCATCTTCTTGCTTGTTTCAAAACTGTTTTTGTCCACAGACTACATAAGAATATTTACAGAATGGGAAGGATTACAGATGCTTGGC
Organism: Cacajao melanocephalus; assembly: GCA_963573385.1. Classification (NCBI taxonomy): domain Eukaryota; kingdom Metazoa; phylum Chordata; class Mammalia; order Primates; family Pitheciidae; genus Cacajao; species Cacajao melanocephalus. Next base: position 170,542 of record CAUYLG010052845.1, on the reverse strand, counting down.
GAATTAGTGTAGGGTGATAAGTCTTGAGGTCTGAGACTTAACTTTCAGGATTAGATAAAGGAGTATTTTTTATTGTCTCCTAGACCAATGGAGAGCATGAACATGAAGACCATTTCTGGATATGTGAAGAACTGAAAGATTAATACCAATTAGGTGCTAGACATTGGCACCTTTCATGTACCTTTAATCATTAGGTCTTCACAGCCACCCAGCAAATTAAGTACATTAGCTAATAAAGACCTATTCTATTTCATTTATGTAATTATCCGGTTATTTAATATATAGCTGTAAGCCAACCCATGTGTTAAGGTGCTCCATCCATTCCCTTTCATGATGAGTGAAGATGAGGTGAGATTGTTTTGTTACCAAATTTTCTAGTTTCCCAGTTGACCCTTAGGAACTGGAAAATAAATCTTTTCTAGCCATCTTTTTGTTGTTTCCCATTTGCCTACTCTTGCACACAGTAATTAATGAGACATAGGGTGCCTTGATATTACGTACCTGCTTTTACAATGAGATGTACTATGTACAGGGCATGATTTCCTTTAAGGGCACTCTGAGTATAAACAAAAGAATTGTCTGTCGGCATTGTCTTCACTTTCTCATCTCGCTTGGTCCCTATAGAACTCTCCACTTTGGCTCTTAGCAAAGTCACTAGTGATTATCTTACTGAATCTGGAGGTCATTTCTCTACTTTGATCTAATTTGACATCTCAGCGGCATTTGACATTGTTGCCTAGACTTGTATACTCTTGAGATACTTTCTTCTCTTGGCATCTCTGATACCATTTTGCTGATTTTTCTCCTACCTCATTTTCCTTTGCTTATACCACCTCCTTATTCCACTTTTGTCCATATCTTTCTCTACACTTTTTTATTCAGGCTCAAGGTTTTAGTACCAACTATGTGGTATTAAATCCAAATCTTTATTTCCAGCCTTGACTTTTATACTTTTCTGAAGTAAATGCAGCTGTATCTAACTCTATACTTTATTTCCTTGGCGTACTCTTAAGCATTTCAAACTTGGGTAAAATCTTTACCCAACAATCTTCCGCAAAAATGCGAAAACAAAAGTGCAGAGCCAGCAGGTAGTAAGGGAAAGAGATGGGGAGACGGTCACATATTGTCCCTTTGCTTTGTTGTCCTGAATGCTATGGTACATAGTACAGGTCACTACCACCCTAAAGATCTGCACTTCAGAGAACATGGACAATATGTGGGAAACTTACAGAAGCTGCAATACAGAACTGCCCAAATCCTATGAACTCATTTGTGGTTTGAGTTGACACACAGATTCACTGGAAGCTTACTTTGCCATAGACTTCTCAGTATAGAGTGAGAATGCCTGCCATTGTGAAATCACATATTGCTACAGCAAGGACCAAACAGATATTCAAAAACATATTTGATTTAATTTGTATCTGTATTTAATTTAAGAGAGGAAAATGGAACTTAAATCTTAATTTGATTTATAAATACGGTTTCAGAAGATGAGAGATTTGGCACAAAAACCCAATACACAAGATATAGGATAAGCTATTTTGATTTAAGAAGCTGTAATTACTGTGAAAGGATTCAGCTTCAACAGTTACCTAAGACTGTTGTCAAGTACAGTATCTTCATATGCTGTTAAAGACTGAGAAGCAAAGACTAAATACATAATGTAGAAAGCATAATTGTATAAAGCAATACGTAACTGCCAGGATTTAAGGATTAAACAGCTTCAACAAGAGGAAGCCTAAGAAAACCAGAGGCAATGGCAGCATTTGTAGAGAAATAAAGATTAGTAGAAAACATTAGATTCCACAGGTCACTCCCAGGTGGTAGTATGTGTAGTTGTATTTGTTATTTACACGTACACACACACACATTAGATTTTTTTTTTTTTTTTTACAAAATATCTCTCCACTATGCCTATGTCTCTCCTTTCCCATTGTACTACCACTGTATCTGACCTTATCTTTTTTTTAACCTAAATGTTTTAATAGCTTTCAAACTGGCCTTTCTGTTTTCTTGCCCAGCTAAAATTAGTTCTTATAGCAGCCAGGGCAGTCTTTTAACAACAAACCAGACAATATTGGTACCTTACTCAAAACTTCTCAATAGCTTCCCATTGCTTAGAATAAGATCCAGGTTCTTAAAGTGGACCAGCAAGTGTTGCATGATCTGGCCTGCCCTCATCTTTTACTACTTCCACCACTACATCATGCTTGAGCATGACAGCTTGAGGCTATCATTGCACTAACTGCTGCCTCTTAGAATTCCCTCTGTCCATCTTTTCATGGCTGGCTCCTTCTTGACTTTTAGTTCTTAGCTTAAATATTAACCTCAGAGATGTCTTTCCTTGCCGTCTGATCTTAAGCAGCCACCAGTTTATTCATTGTCACATCACACTTTTTGTTACATAAGGCATTACTATCTGATGTTTTTATTTTTATTTTTAAAATTTTTCCTCCCCCAACTAGAGTAAGCCATGAAACTAAGGATCTTGAATATCACCACTGTTTCTCAGATCCAAGGAGTACTAACAAATTGTAGTAGATGCTCAGTAAGTATTCAGATGAATGCAATGAAAGTAATTGTTTAAACAACTTTTGGGTATCATATTAAATGTTTGCACAGGCTATTCTGGCAACCTAAAAGCAGTTGCTCAGCAGCTTTGGAAAACCATATGTGAGTGTACTTCTTTTCTTACCATTCCCCGCATAAAAACCTTCTAGTGATTTCCCTCTGCTGACAGCAAAGAATTCTAAGCTTTTTAGCAGGACTTTCCAAGCCTTTAACAATATGGGGCCCAGGCTACCTTTTCAGCCTTGTTTTTTCTTTCACACCCCATCGCAACAAAGACACCAGTTTTTTGTTGTCACTGGACTACTGTTCTTTTGAAAAATGTAGCATTCTTCCTGGAATGGTAGTATACGAAATGTCACCTTATTTCAGAGAACACTTCCTTGACTCAGTAAGATAATTAGTTGCTCCTTGTCTATGTTCCCTTTGCACTTTTGAACTGTTATAGCTCTTAGCAGGTATATTCTGACCTTATTCTATGTGTTTAATATCTCTGCCAGAATGTGTGCATCCTCTTTGGGAGCAAGGACTATAAATTTCCCACCTACTCATAGTTTCTGTGGTGTAGTAAGCTCTAGAAACTAAAATTTAAATCCTAGCAAACTATTAAAACCTCTAGGCCTTCATTTCCTCAACTGCAAAAATGAGGCTAGTAATCATGCCCTCACAAGATTGCTATGAGAATAAATAAGAAAATATTTCTATAAACATTTAGCATAGAGCCTGCCATAGAGTATGTACCCATTAGTTACTAACTGCAACTCATAATTGTTGGTCAGAATTGAATGAAAGAAGAAAATTGATTGGCTTTTATCACGAAAGGTTTCTAGGCAAGGTCATTTCTCATTTTGGCAATAACTGAAATATAGATACTGCAGACTAGAGTTGGGCAATTATTCAGGGAGAGGTGTGCTGTTGTGCGTGTTTAAAACCAAAGAAGTTCCCACCGTCCCCATGAAATTTCAAACCTCTCCCATATAATTCAGTGACGTTAATCTGAATGGTATCTTTTTGGCTTAATCGTATTTTGCCTTGTTTCTTTGTTAACTGTATGAATTTGATGGGCTTTCTCCACCAAATGATCCTTTCTCATCTGATTTTCTCTCCTGCAGAGTGATTAAATACTTCTTAATGTCTGCAGTAACAAACACAGTATATGCGGTATATGCTCTTCTTTCAGGGCAGGCGTGGGACTGTTCAATCCTTAGGGCTGCCACAGGTTTGCCTGCCATTGTAGTTTTTCAGACATCTCTTGGTTTTTACTTTGGTTATATTTTTGTTTAAGCATTAAATGAGATGGAAGACATCGTGCAAGAAGATGGAGAGGTGGTGGCCGAGAGTGGAAATAATACTCCTGCTCACAGCCAGGCAATTATTCCTGTGGATGTTGATGAGGAACAAGCAGGTAATCCTGTGATCCTTCCCACATTCATCATTCTGGAACCACGGCCTAACTGTAATGGAGTACACGAGACACTGATAATGATTGTTTTCTGACCTTTCAGCTAATGATGTGTTTTATGCTATCGATTACTGAGAACTCTAATACATTGTTGGTATTCTCCTTGTCGCATATACATGTATATATCTTACTAAAGTTGGTCCTTTATTGTTTTTGACTGTAGCAACAACTGCTTTTTCTTTTTCTGTATAGCCACATGTGCATGTGTGTGTCCATGTATGTGTGGAAGAAGAAAGCACTCAAATTGTTGATGGAAAAATGAATGACCAGATTAAATATTCTGCTTTTGCCCTCCCCTCAATTCAGTTAGAGAGGAGGAGCAGTTGAGAAGTTGACCTGGTTTATTAAACAGACCAAAACCTAGCCTCTGTTTGGCATTGGCTGACTTATGACAGGATACAGAGTCTTAAGCCCTTAAACATTAACTCGCATAACCTTTCATTTTACAAATGGAGAAATTAATTTTCTTTCAAAAGTTTGAATAATGGCTGGGCACCATGGCTCACGCCTGTAATCCCAGCACTTTGGGAGGCTGAGGCGTGCAGAACGAGGTCAGGAGTTTGAGACCAGCCTGACCTACATGGTGAAACCCCTTCTGTACTAAAAATACAAAAATTAGCCAGGCATGGTGGCACACAGCTGTAATCCCAGCTACTCTGGAGCCTGAGGCAGAACAATGGCTTGAACCTAGGAGGGGGAGGTTGCGGTGAGCCGAGATCGCGCCATTGCACTCCAGCCTTGGCGACAGAGCGAGACTCGTCTCAAAAAAAAAAAAGTTTAAATGATATGTTCACTCAGCCAATAATCAAAGGACAGAATTGAAATTGAGAAAACTCAAGTTTTCTCATTCTCTGCCTGTTAGAATGCTACCTTGTCTTTGAATTGAAAATATGCTATTCTGTTTTAAGTGTGTTGCAGATGCACTCATTTAACAAATATTTATTAAGTGCCTACTCTGTGTCAGGCATTGTACAGTGTGACAGGAAAATGGCTAGGTTCCTTGGGGCATACATTTATCGATGGAAGTAATATTAGTCACTTCAGGGAGTATTGGGTTATAAGACTAGGCTTAAAAGCCGTACTGCCAAGCAGATAAAACATTTTTTACATACATGTATTGATGGAGCTAGTATTAGTCACTTGTCAGAGAGTACTGGGTTATAAGAACTAGGCTTAAAAGCTGCACTGCCAGGCAGATAAAACATTTTTTACATAAATACACACTCAACCAAAATGTAACATGCATCTAGCCTTCAAAATGTATTTGCTACATCTAATGAGATAGATCTATACTCAGTTAAAGAATAGAGAGACTTGTTTACCAGTCCTTTACATTTCTGAGTTTATCTTCATTTACTTAGCCGTGGCTCATATGTTTGCAAAATTAAGAAAATACGTAACTTAGTTTTAAAATTATTATCACTTGTTTAGATTATTTTTAGGATGATTTTATGCTATTCTTTGAAATAGCGAAGGTCATGCAAGGGGATGCTGTATGATTTTCTATTTTAATTTGCCTTTAGAAATGCATCAAGTTGGTTGGCTTATTAGTCATACTTAATGTTGACATAATGGTTTAGAGTTAAGGTGCTTTCACAGTATCTTATCCAAGTGCATTATCAATTAAAATGTGTGCCAGGGGAGGCTGCATAGAGCCACAAAGCATCTCTGTTGATTCCAGGAAACAGTACTTTGCATTAGAACCTTTCCTGGACAAAAAGTAACTGTTAGGCCTATGCTTTTTTTTTTTTTTTTTTTCCTTAGGACCCAGTGGTCTTCAGCGTGTAGTAAAACCAACCCCAATTACTGTTCATGATTCAGAGAGCGACGATGAAGAAGATAGTCTAGAACTCCAAGAAGTCTGGATTCCTAAGAATGGTACTCGGCGTTACTCTGAGCGTGAAGAAAAAACTGGAGAGTCAGTGCAGTCCAGGGAATTGTCAGGTGAGAAATTATGTCTTTCTCTGACCTATTAATGAGAGTCACTATCAGAACAGACACACTTGGCCTTTATTAACATCACAACTTGGGTGCAGTTAACATATATTCGAAGCAAGAAATGCACTTGCCCAAGTAAGAGGTAAATCTGGGTGGTGCTCTTGTGCTGTACAATGAGGGCTCAGGGAATAAAAAAAGTAAGGGTTATAAGTAGAGTGGAGGCTTTAGTTGTAGCATCAGGATGTCAGAGATTAGTGAGTAAAAAGCCAGTGCCTCATCTAAGGGATGACTATCGAGTCATCCAGAGCAATGAAAAGCAACCATTCTCCAGTTAATAATCTGTCCAGTTGTGCTTAGTGAATATTGGTGACTAGTTTGTTGGTTGAAGGAGTCCTAAAGTATATTTTTATAATCCCTTGCATTGCTTTAAATTTAGGCGACAACCCTCTGCAGTGCCTCACCAAGAAACTGTACTTTTCTTACCTTTGAAGTTCATACTTCTTCCTTGTCTTTGCTTCCCTTTTTGTTTCTCAGAACCATGTGCTTACCACTTTTAGCAAGAGATGGATTTTTTAAAAATTATCCAGTCATTTTTTCTTAGGTACCCTTACTCCTTAATATATTTTGAATGTTCAGTACACATTTAACACTGACCCTGAAACATTTATATAGTACTGTTACCTGGAAAGTTTAGTTCTTTGGACTTGGAATAATTTGCTAATCATTGACTGATTATTCAGTTTTTATTCCTTTTAAGAAATTCAGATAACTTTATACTGTGGTTGAAAGAAGCTTTTATGGAAACTGAAATTTAGGAAAAGTAATATGAACAGCTGACTAACATAACTTTCCCAGACAGTGCAGTTTCTAAATTTAGCAACTAAATCCTTTGTTGGCCAGACAAAACCTTATTTATTCCTTTATATCTTCATTGAGTTTTACTGTGCCCCAGGTACTGTGTTAGACGCTGTGAGGGATAGAGATGAGTAAGTCATGGTCTGTCTCTCTTTACAGAGGTAGTAAAACAGGGATATTAAGAGAAAAGTTGGAGCTAGAATATAGAATGTATATATAGGGGACAAAATGGAAAGATGGTTTGGAATCAGATCATAGAGAGCCTTCAAGACACTAGGGAGCCATAGAGAATTTGTTAGCAGCTCAGTGATGTGATCACAGTTATACTTTAGGAAAAATAGTATTTAGTATACATTATTTCCTGTTCCAGATTTACTCTTGCGTTTTGTCCAGAATTTGTACTGAAATCTTTTCTTTTCCTCGGGCCGTTCTTCTTTTTCTATAAGCAGTAAGTGGAAAAGGCAAGACTCCACTTCGAAAGAGGTACAACTCCCATCAGATGGGCCAGTCGAAGCAGTTTCCCCTCGAGGAAAGCAGCTGTGAGAAAGGCTGTCAGGTCACCAGTGAGCAGATCAAAGCCGATATGAAAGCAGCTAGGGATATTCCTGAAAAGAAAAGAAACAAGGATGTTTACCCCAGCTGCAGCAGCGCCACCGCCAGCACAGTGGGAAACTCCAGCTCACACGGCACTGCTTCTCAAAGCCCCGGCTTTGTAAGGACGGTGAACAGCGGCGGCTCTTCCGAGCCTAGCCCTACAGAAGTGGATGTGTCCAGGCAGTGTGCCTGCTCCCCTGGTGGGTCAGAGGACTCTGAGGCCATGGAGGAGGGAGATGCAGAGAGTTCTGTCTGCCCCAGATGCTGCTGTCACAGGCCCCAGGAATCCCAAAGGAGAACTAGCAGGTGTTCTGATGAGGAACGTCCTTCAACCAGCCGAGCCTGTGTTGTGAATGGCCCGGATGGTACGAGATCCGCCTTTTCCTTTAGGACTCTGCCACAAGGGGGGTCTTCAGGCCCAGCACATGATGAGAGGACTAATGGGAGTGGCTCTGGGGCTACAGGTGAGGACAGGAGGGGGAGCTCCCAGCCTGAGAGTTGTGACGTGCAGTCTAATGAAGACTACCCTCGGAGGCCCCTAACCAGGGCCAGGAGCAGACTGTCCCATGTACTGCTGGTATCTGAGTCAGGTATGACAATGCTCCTAGGATTAGCAACTGCAGGGTAAGGCTGCAGAAAGGCATGATCTTGTTTCATGAGATTTCTTATAAAAAGCCAGTTTGGCAAATTAAATTATATTTTGGGGTTTTGTGGGTCATGCAGATTTTGAACTAATTTTCACGAATGGTTTGGTGGGTGGGAATGTAAGACAGTTGATAAAATTTCCAACCTGGAAAACTCAAATAGTTCAGCTTTAAAGAAAAATATCGCTGTGTATATTTACCCTAAATACAGCACTGACTGACACCTAAGCCCCAGTAGATGAACTCTGCTACCATTACACTTAGAGAAGTGTTAACTTAGAAAAGTTTTAAACCTTAGCCAAAAGGCAAGGACTTGAAGTTGCTGGGGCTAGGGGAACACATTTCAGTGCATTTTCCCAGGTATACTCTGTCTCTGCAGTACTTAGTAATTTTTTCAGAAGTCTACTTGAAAGTAAGGTATGCCAGGAGATAAGCAGGTAAGTAAATAGTTTGGCTGAATAATTTTGGTGAAAATACTCAAAACATATGCGTATTGAATGTCATTAATGCTTATAATGTGTAGCCAAGGAATTGGTTGGAGTGAGTGTAAGCACATTTATTAATCATAAATCTGTTTCTATTTCCGACCTTATTTTTAAGTACTCTTTCCAGCTTTATTAAATCATTACTACATGATAGTAAATACTAATATATTTTAATTTTCTTGAAGTAGCCCTCAATTTTAAAATCTTAAAGTCAGTCTCAGAACATAGGCAGTCATTGCTTTTTGTAGACTTAGAGCTAATTGAATCATACAGAGCTAAACAGAACAAAAGTAAGCTTTCATGAGATATATTTGAGACCTTAATTAATTGTGTGCTAGTTACCATAGTAGCATAAACTTACATTGAAATATGTGAGTTTTATTTGAAAAGACTTTCTTATGCTTTGCAAATAGTGGTTCTGCCATATGGCAAACATACTTTTCGCAGCTTAAATTGTAAATGTTTGAGAATATCTTTTTTTAAATTTGTGGTAAAATATAACTTTACCGTACAGTGTACAGTTCAGTGGCACTAAATACATTCACCTTGTTATGCAGCTGTCACCACCAACCATCTGAAATTTTTCATCATCCCTAACTGAAACTCTGTGCCCATTAACCAGTATCTGTCTCCTATGTCACCTTTTGTTGTGTGGTTTTTCATATTTGCAAAGTCAGATCTGCATGTTTTCCTTTATAAGTTCATTTTTATGCTGTGAAAGGCATTTCCTACACTTAGTTCATATAAATGTGCCCATCTTCCCCATCTTCTTATTCCTTTATTCATTGATTTCAGTTTAGTTCTTAGTTCAGTTGGAATTTTATTTCAATCTGTGGGGACTAATTTTATTTTTTTATTACAGATTGTCACCAACTTATTTCAATATTGGTTATGGGCATCCATTCTCATGCTATTATTTTGAAATGCTTTTTTATCATCTATTTTAAATTCTTAGACATACTTAGGTTGACCTTTGGGCATTCTATTCTGTTCCAGTGTTCTGTCTCCTTTCGTTATTCTTTCTCAAAATTTCCTTGACTAGTCATGCATTTACCGTTTATTGTTACAGACAGATGTGCTTTGTAATACTTTTATCAAGTTCCACAAACCAATCTTGGTTTTTATTTGGAATTGCATTCAATTGATAACTGAAACGTAATTGTCATCTTAACAGCACTGAGTCTTCCTGTTTAGGGACTGTTGTGTTTGTTGTTTTATTTATCTTATGTCTTGACAAAATTTTATCGCTTTTTGTTGTTGTTTTGTTTTTAACACATAGCCTTCATTTTAACCATTGGAGTTTTGATGTTATTTTTTGCCTTGTGTTCTGCTTATCCTTTTACTATTTATTCTGACTTACTTCATTTCTAGAACGTTTTCTTACGTTAAATCATTCTCTGAATTTAAAATAAAATATTATTCATGTAGTGCTTTTTATTATGTTTATCATGTAATTTTTTTTTCAACTTGCGAAGACTTATAATGTCTATAACATGGTTATAATAGGTAAATCATTTGTTAATATATTATTTATTAAAATGTCTATTTACTTTCAATAGTAGTTTTTTGGGGGGAAGTATCAAAGTACTGATCTTAATATTATTAAAGTCCCTTTTGGAAAGAACAATAAGTTATTTGGGTGGATTACAAATTATTTTATTATTATTATTATTATTATTATTTTGTGAGAGAGGGCAAAGTCTCGCTCTTTCACCCAGGCTGGAGTGCAGTGGTGCGATCTCGGCTCACTGCAACCTCTGCCTCCCAGATTCAAGTGATTCTCCTGCCTTGGCTTCCCAGATAGCTGGGACTACAGGCACCTGTCATCATACCTGGCTAATTTTTGTATTTTTAGTAGAGAAGGGGTTTCGCCGTGTTGGCCAGGCTGGTCTCGAACTCCTGACTTTAGGTGATCCACCCGCCCCGGCCTCCCAAAGTGCTAGGATTGCGGGTATGAGCCACTGTGCCCAGCCCAATTTGTTTTTAGTCTAGCATGTTTTTTAAAGAGAAAAATCCAAACTAATAAAGGAAGAAACTTGATTGTTAAAGATTTTTAAAAATCAGTTCAAAAAAAGTAACATTTGAGTTATTTTGTTTTGAATTTATGGCCCTTTGGAGTGTTAAAGCCACTTTAGAAACTAATATAATTGTTTAGTGAATTTACATTTTGGGAATACATACCTGTAAGTTGCTTTTAATCCTCACTGTATAACAATTTATAAAGTAAATATTAGAGAAATAAATAATTGGATTGTCAATGAATAACATCTAAGACTAAAATAGAAAACACTTTCCCTGATACCCAAGACTGGATTGATCTGCCTTTCTCTGTTTCTGTAGCATCTTCAGCATTAATGTGAACCACACTTTGTTGTAATTTATTGTTTTACCATCTGCCTTTCCAGTAGACTATGAGCTCCATGAGGACAGGGTCAGTCTCTGCTTTTTCACTGGTATATTTCCATCCTTTAGCACCATGTCTTACCCTTGGTATAGGGCTTAGTAACTATGAACATAATAAGTATAGAAATCATCATATGAGGTATTGTTGATACTAGTGGATGTTTTAAATTACTAAAAATTGTTCCTAAACAAAATTAATTGTCTCTAAACTGGGAGGGAGGCATAAGAGAATAACAAACACACAGACTTTTTTCCATGTGTGTCAGAAACGTTTGCGTTCAAGCTAATGTATGTATAAAGTGTGACTTCATTTTATAACTTTTCTTAGAAAATGTAAACTACCAGTTTGGGTACCCTGGAGAGCAGGAAACTTTATTTTGAACCCCATTCTCTGATAAATTAAGGGGGAGGGGAGAGAACAATTCAGGAAGGTGAGACATTTGAAAATCTGATCATGAAAGGAGATTGCTAAGAGATGATCCTTATTAGAACAGTGTCGGAGTAGTGAAAACAGGCTTGCTTTTTGTTTTTTCATTTTCATTTTTGTGATACTGGAGGAGGGAACCAGGACTCACTAGAGGTTGTAAAAGGATTGTGAATTTTGGCTATCAGGTGAAATGTGCTGTCTTTAGAAGGTTCCATGGCAGTAAAGATTATTTGATTTTGCATGAAGTTCCTTCAGGTTACTGTGGGAGGAGGCCTACATCGTGTTGTGTGGTCAGTAGTCTTCATGTTTTTTTTTTTTTTTTTTGGAACCCCAGAATTTTGCTTAGTTTCAGGGTCATTGGAGGAAGTTTGATGGGTAGAGCTCTTGGGCTCCCTTTTCTGCATTCAACCAAAGCAGCTGCTTTGAATTCTTTTGCAGAGTAGAATTTCACAAAGATTTCAAATGGTGGAGAAAGGATTTTGATGTGTAAAAAAATCACATAGACTAAATCTGTAAAGTTTCCGTCTAAGCCCAAGCCTTTGGGAATTTGCAGTATTTGTTCTCATTTCCTTGTCTTTCTTTGTGATCTTTCATGTTCGAAATTACAGAATTACCAAGTGGAATGTTTATAATTAGCAGGACTATCTTAAAAAGCAGTATGATAGTGATTTAATTCATGAAAGTCAGTTGTATTTAATTCAATATATGCTCTGCTACAGTAAGACTAAGTATCATAAACAAGGACAATGACTAATGTATTTTCTTAGAATATATATGTGCTTAAGTTTTAGCTATGAATTTAGCACTTGTTTTTAAATTAAGGACAATATTTGCTTATTTCAAAGTATATTGCTTCAGAGCAATACTAGCTTAGTGACTGGTGCTAGATTCCTGGGATTGACTCCTGGTTCCCATTTAACACTGTGGCAAGTTCTTGTACCTTCCCATGCTTCAGTTTCCTAATATATAAAACAGGGAGAACAATAAATCCATCTTAGAGCCATTATAAGGGTTAAGTGAGTTAATACAAGTAAAACCCTTAGAACAGTGCCTGACGCACAGTAAGCGCTCAGTAAATATTTGTTATGCTGTTTTACCTGTGATGCATTCATTCATCCTGTAAATGTTGAGTGGCAGTTCAATTAATAAACATCCGTTTTATCTCTTTGCTAGTGACTGACATTGAAACAGAGATGAATTAAGACAGTGTTGTTGCCTTTAATGACCTTTTATTTAAATAGACAGACAAAACAAGTATAAAGGGAACTATAGAACAGTATATAATGTCTAGGGATTCAGGGTGCTTTGTTAGAACTAAATATTTGAGTTGGACCTTTCAGAGATGGGTGGTATTTCAAAGAGTAAGGTCAGAAAAGGTGTTCTGGGCAGAAGGAGCTAGGGTGATTGATGACTTCAGAGACACTGGCAGTAGGAGATGTGACCAGGGTATGCTGTGGAGAATGGGCAGAGCTGACGCATAGCTCTAAATGTCAAGCATTGAAACATTTACTAAGCTGCAGTCAATAATTTAAAAGTTTTTTAGTGCTGAAGATAGACATTCAATTCATCAAGAGTATTTAGGATGGGAATTAGAGAGACTAGAAGTAGGAATGTTTATTAGATTATTAGGATGACCTAGGTATGAGAAGAGTTATGTTTGATGTAGGTATGTTTGAAGTAATGGAGGGTGATCCTGTTTTGAAACAATCCATTGGAAATACCAATCTAACTGTATTCCATTAGGAACCAAATTGTAAATTTGGGAATTGCCTTGATGGTGTTTATATATATATATATATATATATATATATATGTGTGTGTGTGATTGAATGTGCTTGAGGAAAAGAAAGCAAGGCTAAAATTTGGATTTTCTTTTTTTGCCTTTTTTAGAAGTTGCCAAAACAAAGCCACGTCATGCCATGAAACGGAAGCGGACAGCAGATAAATCCACCAGTACCAGTGATCCTGTGATTGAGGATGACCATGTGCAGGTAGAGAAAAAAACCCTCACTTGCCTTTATCACAGTCTAGTCCAGTTCCTAAATAATGCACAGAAACTAAAGTTTCCACCTTTATATAGTTTCTAATTTTTCTCCTTGTAGGTTCTTATATTAAAATCCAAGAATCTTGTTGGAGTCACTATGACCAATTGTGGAATCACAGATCTAGTGCTAAAAGACTGTCCCAAGATGATGTTCATCCATGGTATGTATTTGGGCCCATATTATACAAGAGCTAAAAGAATTAAGAACTCACAAATACTGTAATGACATTACTGTCTTATTTTCTTAAAGGAAACATTGTATTGGGTTATCTTTAGTTCCATCTTTGTTCTAGTTCTCAAATTATTACTGCATGGTATTTCTGAGCATCCATGTATAGAAACTTGGTTCATCTTTTAAAATAACCTGTCTCCAAAAGATAATTACTGCCTGATCTAGCAGAATAAATAACAACCTGTATAGGCTTTAGAGTTAGATAGACCTCAGCTTGATTGCTGGCTTGGTCATTTACTAGCTGTGTGACTTGGACATGTTTTTAGAGGGAAGTGCTGCTCTGTATTTGATTGAGATGATTATTTTTATCTTGACTTCATGGCATATTATCATTAATCCAAGCCCCTTTTGCTTTTTAGTCTCATGCGAGTCTCATTGTTAATCTCATCTGCTCCCAAAATCCATATTCATTTATTGAATATATATCTTCGCAGTGCACCTTTTATGTCTTTATTTATAAAAATGTCTGTCTCAAACATTAGGGTATTTGTTTTTTTGATTTCTTAAAGTTTTGGTTACATAGTGTGTATCCTGTAATTGATCTATTATTTTTTCCTTTTTTATTCAAAATTATATTTTAGATATCCATCCATGCAAAATTATGAAGATCTGACTTATTACCTTGCCTTGGGCAAGTTATATAATTTTCTGTCTTCATTTTTTTCAATCTGTAAACTGCATAATTATGCTTAACTCATAAAGCATTTGTGAAAGTTAAATGCAGTGATTGATATGTTTGTCTATGTGTCTGTACACAGGCATACCTCAGAGACTGCAGGTTTGGTTCTAGACCACCATGATAAAAGGAATATCACAATAAAGCGAATTGCATGAAGTTTTTTATTTTTCAGCACACACAAAAGTTATGTTTACATTATAGTCTATTATTAAATGTGAAGTAGCATTGTATTTTTTAAAAAATGTGCATGCCTTAATTTAAAAACACTTTATTGGCCAGGCGCAGTGACTCACGCCTGTAATCCCAGCACTTTGGGAGACTGTGGCAGGCGGATCACCTGAGACCAGGAGTTTGAAACCAGCATGGCCAACGTCATGAAACCCTGTCTGTACTAAAAATACAAAAATTACCAGGCATGGTGGCTCATACCTGTAATCCCAGCTACTTGGGAGGCAGAGGCAGGAGAATCTCTTGAACACAGGAGGCAGAGGTTGCAGTAAGCCAAGATTACACCACAGCACTGTAGCCTAGGCAACAGAGCAAGACTCTATCTCAAAAACAATAAAAAATAAAATAAAAACACTTTATTAGATGCTGACAATCACCTGAACCTTTAGTGAGTCGTAGTCTTTTTCCTGGTGGACAGTCTTGCCTTGTTGAGAGCCTTGCCCTGGGTTAGGCTTTGGCTTAAGGGATTGTTGTGGCTGGTTTGATCTGTCTAGACCACTCAAACTTTCTCCACCAGCAGTAAGGCTGGTTTGCTTTCTTATCGTTTGTGTATTCACTGGAATAGCACTTTTAATTTATTTCAAGAACTCTTCCTTGGTGTTCACAACTTGGCTAACTGGTGCAAGAGACCTAGCTTTTGGCCTATCTCGGCTTTCAACATGACTTCCTCACCCAGCTTAATCATTGCTCTCTTTTTATCTGAAGTGAGATATGTGACTCTTCCTTTACTTGAACACTTAGAGACCATTGTAGAGTTATTAATTGGCCTAATTTCAATATCATTATATCTCAGGGGGTAAGGAGACCTGAGGAAAGGGGGAGAGACAGGAATAGCCTGTTGGGGGAGCAGTCAGGACACACACATTTATTAGGTTCACTTATATTGATGCAGTTTGTGGTACCCCACAATTAAAATAGTAACATCAGACATTGTTAATCGCAGACCATCATAATGGAAAGAATAATAATGAAAAACTTGAAATATTGCAAGAGTTATTAAAATGTAACACAAAGACTTAAAGTGAACACATGCTTACCAATAGTGAACACATATTTACTAAAAAATGGCACCAATACACGCTCGATTCATGGTTGCCACAGACGTTTTGTAAACAGTGCAATGTCCGCAAAGCATAATAAAGTGCAATAAAATGAAATAATGTATATGTAATGTACATATACATTACATATGCATATACCCACACACACAGTACAGGGTCTGACCTCTAGTAAATGCCTAGTAATGTTAATTTGTATTGTGTTAGTACAGGTTGAGCTTCTCTAAATTGAAAATCCTAAGTGCTTTAAAATTGAAAACTTTTTGAGCACTAACATGATGCTCAAAGAAAATGTTCATTGGAGCAACATTTCAGATTTCAGATTTTTTTATTAGAGTAAGTATATAATGCAAATATTCCAAAATTTGAAGAAAAAGATGAAATGCACAACGTTTCTGGTCCCAGCCATTTCAGATAAAGGTTAGTCAACCTGTATTGCAAAAAATATTAAGAAGTTTATTTTGTTTCATTTTACGTCTCCTACCATATTAGTAGTCAACAAAGAAATCTCATTAAAAGGTACTTACCAAACATTTTGTCATAAACGAAGGAGAATCCAAGAAAGGAGAGATGAAACTGAGATTCAAGCACTACCTCTCCTCCGAATTCTGTAGGAGTTCAGACCTTGGGGACCCCAGACACTATTGTTTACTCTGAAGAAATAGTACTTTTCTCTATCCCAGCCAATGAGTTCTTTGGTCCTAAAACATCTAATAAATCACTATCTCCTATTGGAGTTCCCTTCTACAATAGAAAACACAGGCTCTTCAAAAGCTCAGAGATCATAACGGTAGGGGTATTCACCCTAGCCTTACAGTAGAACTGAAAGAACTTTCGTTCTGTCAGCATCTCCACCCTTTGAGCTCAGAGAATGTAAAACTCAATCTTCAGACTCTGCCAGTTGGCATCTCATTCCATTCCTTTCTCTATTCTGAGCTCTCCGAGAGTCTGACTGTTTTTTGTTTTTGTTTTTGTTTTAACTTTTCCTGTACCTTCTCTAACCTAATGATGGATCACATGGCCCCAGGCCCAGGCCTCTCCCTTTAAACCAAGTTGTTCAGCTCAGCTTATCATGGGAAGAGCATCTTAGCTTACTCCATAGGTAGCAGCTAAGTTAATGACAGATGAGATGGTTAAATGAGATTAGAACTGACCTTAGCCATGTCTGATTTTATAGCTAAGAACCATTGGACCCTTATTGTCATCTAGACCTCTCCTCCTTTCCTCTGTTACCGTCCTCAATACCAGTTCCCCTTCTTTCTATCATGTCACAGACGGAGAAAATGAATGTGAGAGGCAGGAGTCTTTCTCATTGTTTCAACATCAAGTTAGTTACACTAGATGGCGCAGGACAATGTTGGTATATGAGTCAAAGATGTTACAGAAGATGTCTCTATGAAATGTCAAAAAGATCAGGCAAATCAGCCTGTGGTTTTATAATCTTTTCCATTTGGTCCTCTTTCTCAAATTGGTCCTGGTTGAAATATGCAATGAAAATTGGACTAGCTTGAAATTTGAGATTAGAAAAGAGAAGGAAATATTTTTTTGAAGTTGGTATACTAGTGCAGTTAAATGTGTTTATTATATCAAAATTACTTTTCTCTGACTTCATGTTTTATATGTTAAACAGGAAAACGAATCATGTTTTAGACCAACATTTTCAATAGAACTTCAATGTTCTGTGTCGACACTGTTAAGTATGATGGTAACCACTAGCCACACGTGGCTGCTGAACACTTCGGCTGTGGCTAGAGCATAAGGAATTGAATTGTTAATTTTATCATGATTTAAATTTTTAAATAGTTATAGGTGGCTAGTGGCTACCATATTGGACTGAAGAGCTTTAGACCAAAGTATCCAAATATGTTTCTGGGTCTTTTTTTTTTTTTTTTCCAAGTTTCTGCTTTTATATTTGTAACGAATTAAAATCCAACTCTGCTCATTCCCAAGAGTGAATGTAAGGTAATATAGGTGGATTATTCCGGGTCTGACTGTTCACTATAAAATTGTACAATACTCATTTTTTTAAAAAATAAATATGTCCTGAACAGTTCCTGTCTGGGCAAGTCATTTTCTGGGACTTGGTTTTCTTGACAGTAAAACCTTAGAAAAAGTCACTTTAATATACCTTCTACCTTCTTTTGAATTGAACAGAAACACATTTTCATATTTTGTTAAATGCCATTTGTACTTCATGATACTATTTGACCTATGTTAAAGATGTTTATTACTGCAGTATTTTGTGCTAACAAAAATTAGGCCAACCCTCCAAAGATGAATCCATGTGGAGTATATATTGTTTTAATATTTTGTATAAACTATTTATAGAGCTTACCATTGTTTTCATTTTTTAGCTACCAGGTGCAGGGTACTAAAACATTTAAAAGTAGAAAATGCACCAATTGTGAATCGATTTGACTATGCACAGTGCAAGAAACTGAACATGGATCAGGTACTAGACCAGATACTACGAATGCCACCCGAGAGAAACCGCATCATATACCTACGCCCGATGCAGCAGGTAATGAGCTCTGCTCTTTTCCGATGACACACATACTGCAATTTTTTTTTTTTTTGGATTTGGCATTCACTCACTTGCCCAACCTACAGTAATGATATTTTATAAGTTTTTACAAGTTATATATGATACAGGGAGTTGTTATTCGACAGGTTTTTATACTTATTTAAAAGCTACCTGTGGTTAAGAGGACAGACGCTGGTTCAGACTGCCTGATTAAAATTCTGGCTCTCTAACTCGTAGTATATTGTTTGACTTCTATGTCTTAGTTTCCTCATTTGTAAAATTAGAATAATAATGATATACCCAGGATTATTCTGATATTTAATATATGTGAAATTCTAGAACAGTTGCGAATATGTAGTAAGGCATCATATGGTAATTACTATTAGTGTCATTGTCATTATTAAGAGTATATAGAGTCGGGCAGAGTGGCTCATGCCTGTAATCTCAGCACTTTGGGAGGCCGAGGTGGTTGGATCACGAGGTCAGGAGTTTGAGACCAGCCTGGCCGGGATGGTGAAATCCTGTCTCTACTAAAAATACAAAAATTAGCCGGGCATGGTGGCATGCACCTGTAATCCCAGTTACTCAGAAGGCTGAGGTAGCAGAATGA
Organism: Cacajao melanocephalus; assembly: GCA_963573385.1. Classification (NCBI taxonomy): domain Eukaryota; kingdom Metazoa; phylum Chordata; class Mammalia; order Primates; family Pitheciidae; genus Cacajao; species Cacajao melanocephalus. The sequence goes on along the minus strand of CAUYLG010052845.1, from coordinate 151,791 downwards.
CTTGAACCCAGGAGGCATAGGTCGCAGTGAGCCAAGATTGTGCCACTACATTCCAGCCTGGGTCACGGAATGAGACTCCATCTCAAGGAGAAAAAAATAAAGTATATCTGTACTTAATGCCAAAAGAGGGTTTAAAGGAAATTTTAAATGCCCCTTGTAATCAGTGTGTAAACCTGGCCTCAAAAGAGCCATTTCAACACACTGTCAAGTATCTCAAAACTCACAATTTGCTGGGTGCAAAAAAATACACAACACATGATTCTTCCCTCAAGGAGTGTGCCTTCCCAAAAAGGGGATAAACACATATGCCACTGAGATGGCAGAGTGGGATTTCATAACTAGAGATGGGGGAGGAACACTCCATGAGAAGAAGGCAATGATATCAAAGGCTCCTGGAAGACAAGAAAATGCATTCTGTCTTAAATGCTAGGCAGCAGTCCCATTTGAATAGGGTATATGTTACTACACATTGACAGTTCTATAATGTAGTCAATATTTACACCTATAATGGACATACCTAGAAGTAGATTCTGCATTGACTGAGGTCATTTACCTCAATCAGGATTCTCCAGTTTACTAGGTACTTACATATAACAGTGAGATATAAATTGTCTAGTTCCCTAGACAGAAGAGTTTGCAAAATTATTCCCAGCATGACAAACTGTTTTCAGGTCTGAATGTGACTATTTGATTTTTCAAATCGGCCAGAGATTTCAAACTAGAAGGTCCATGGAAAGATTGTTCAAGCTGTAGGAGAGAGATTTCTAAGGTGTTCTCTTTGTTCAGACATCTCTTTATGATATCTTCCACAGGTGGACACACTAACTTTGGAGCAGAAGCTATTTAGTGGTCCCTACCCCTATCACATCTGTATTATCCATGAATTCAGTAACCCTCCCAATGTCCGAAATAAGGTGCGAATTCGCAGTTGGATGGACACTATAGCAAACATCAATCAGTAAGTAACTCTGTGGCTAAACGCCTTTTCAGCCATTTCTCGTAGCAGGGACTCCCAGAAGCAAATCCCAATTTTTCTTTCTTTTAAATGATTCCATCTAAGCTTTTCAAACAAGCTTTTCCTGAAGTTAACATAAGTGAAAAACTGAGGGAAACAAGGACTTAAAACTAAAAAGGCCTATGTATATATTTGTGATCTTTAACACTCAGATAAAAATTACAAGAACAGACTGTACATGTACATGTAACATTGTTTAGCCTTGGGGCATGAAAAAGAGCTCAAATTGAAGAAGATCTTAAGACTGATATTTTACATCTTCAGAAAATATGACTTTTATGTATTTATTATGTAAATGTTGCATTAAGCACCTTTTGTGTAGAAGATGTATGCTTAGAGAGTAACTTTCTTTCCCTAATATGATTTTGAAAATAGAAGAAAGTCGTTTTGATCTGTTTACACTTGGATTCTCTAGTTTGAGTATATCCTACTTCTGTTAGATATTTAATGTTTTGTTTGAGATGTTCAGTAGAATCTGTGTCCAAAACAGTTTTGAAGTTTCCTTCCCACCTGACACTCTAATATTATTTCCAGTTTTGTAATTTTTACTTAATTTTTCCTGTTGCCTCCAGAGAGCTCATTAAATACGAATTCTTCCCTGAAGCCACTCGAAGTGAAGAAGACTTAAAGAAGTACCCCAAGTACCCCTGGGGGAGAGAAATCTATACTTTAGAAGGTGAGTATTTACAAACATTTAGAAAGTTAAATAGCCTGTGTGATAGCTTACCCCTGTTATCCCAGCAACTCAGGAGGCAGAGGTGGGAGGATCAGTTGAGCCCAGGAGTTCAAGATCAGCCTGGGAAACATAACATGGCCCTGTCTCATTCACAAATCAATGAGTTATCCATCAATTAGTCAAACTGATTTGGGCTTACAGCAAGCAGTAACCCAAATGTAGAGAATTGCACTTTTTTAAAAAATTAAAAGTTAAATAGCTATTAGCTAGATGACAGGACATGCCTTAGGGAAGATATGAATATAGTCTTACAGTTTTTCAAAATACAGTTGGTTTCAATATCTGCCAGAAGCGGGAACCAGATGAATATTGCTTTGCCTGTATGAGTCTTTACTCTTTCTCGGACAATCAGAAGCAGTGATGAAACATAAAATGTAAACAAAAATTACAAATTACTGTAGTTTGGTGGCTGGAAATGATTTGGGGACACCTAACTCTCTTTATTTTATATTTTACATTCTGCTTACAAAATACTACAGAATTTGGCTCTGTCAGGACTTCCATGCCAGTAGCAGTGTACTTTTGTCTTCTTTTAGGTGTTGTAGATGGAGCTCCATATTCCATGATTTCTGATTTCCCTTGGCTGAGGTCCTTACGAGCAGCAGAGCCCAACAGCTTCGCTCGATATGACTTTGAAGATGATGAAGAAAGTAATTATGACCTGTCTTGATGTCTATTTTCTGGTTTAAGTATATCCTCCTGTGTTACATACTTAATATCTTTTTGTGAGTTAGGAGCAGTGCAGTGTTAAATGGTTTCCCATATAAATATTTTTTATTTACTCCAAAGCAGCTCTTTATTTGTACAATAGATGTTCAGTGGACTTACTAAGGATATATAAAGACTGGTAGAAAGGATTCCTTTAGACAGTTTTTCCTACAAGATTTTTGTATTACCTGAATATTTATAATCTTATTATTTATTGAGTCACTATTCAACTATGTTGCTTCAAAATTGTTCCAGTTGTATTATTTTCCTGCTAGTTACGAGCTGCTTATTGTGGAAACTTAGAATTTAGACGTAGAAATTTGGGGAGAAATTTTTGAATGTAGTTTCTCTAAGTGGTAGCATACTTTGAATATTTAGTGTTAACCAAAGTTGTGTGTGTTTTTTTTTTAATACTTTATGAGGAAATGGATTTTATGAACTACATGTGCATGTAACTGACTTACCTTTGGTACAGTATTTTTACCTTGGGCCTTTAAGCATGTATGCTGTCTTAGGCATCAAACATAAGAGTAAACTGGTGGTGACCCATTCCATGAGCTGTTCATATATCAGTTACATTATAGTGCAGTGTGTGGGAATATCCTATAGACCAGCTTATCGATGATTTTCTAAATGATTTCTGATTGTCATATATATCTCTCCTTTTATTTCTGATTTCTAAGGCACTATCTATGCTCCTAGAAGGAAAGGACAGCTGTCTGCAGACATCTGTATGGAAACAATAGGAGAGGAAATTTCAGAGATGCGTCAGATGAAGAAGGGTGTATTTCAGCGAGTAGTGGCAATTTTTATCCACTATTGTGATGTCAATGGAGAGCCAGTTGAAGATGACTACATTTAATTGGTCCCTCCTCCTTTCCAGCTATTTTGTCAGAAAGCAGCTAGGGCCATCCAGCTGCCAGAGTGCTCCACAGGGACTTGAGGCATGCAGTTGAGAGGTCTTGGCTCAGTTTGCTATATAGGAAATATATAAGGGACATTGAAATTGTGTACAAAGATTTGTACATAAAGGAAATATACAAAGACAATTCCCAAAGTACCAACTTTATATCATATGTTTATACAATGTAATTTAAAAATTCATTCTAATGAAGACATAATTTGAAAGACTTCATTTTTGTTTTTCTTGACTTAATTCGTAAAGTGTCAGTTTTTGACTGGGTCTCCATTTACTACATTCTTAATTTTCATTGTCATCCCTTAAATCTGTGCCTTTTTCTTCTCGAGCGAAGCTGTTTGAGTAAACCTGTTGAAGAGTGTTTGTGTCTTGTGTGCTTTTTTGTTGTTATTAAAACACCAACTAAACCTTATAGTCAGACAAGGCTATATGTTTCTGTACAAAGCTGTAGTTCTTAGTATTACAGTTGCCATGTTTCTTAAAATCAAGTAAAAAGACTTATGAGCTTAAAAAAAAAGTGAGTTTGAGGGGGGAAATGGAAAGGTTTCCAAAGCATTTCTAGTAATTTATTTCCACATTGAATTGTGTATATGCTTTATCTTGAATATAAAATAAAAATTTATTAAAAACTTTTCTCTTGCCTTGGACCTGAATCCCTTTTTAAAGAAGAGTAGCAAATACCGCACAGAAAAGCAGGGTATTCGTTGTATCTAAGTGAGATTCCAGTGTAGTCCAATTTCTGATCTCTTCTTTAAAAATTTTTAGCTACTGGGAACAGCAGAGTTTTCCAAAATACTGGTTATCAGGAGATGGCCCTTCTCCCCTCTCAAGGTGAGGAATTAATTGCCCTGATAAGGCAATGATATACATAGTATTACAGTGTCAGGGGTCATCAGCAAAAGCTTTAGAGTAACACCTTCATTTGAGGCAGGGCTTTGCCACTTGGCAGCCAAGTGACCTCAGCAAATTACTTAAACTGAAGGTCTGTGGGAAAATCTTATAAATTTGTTCTAAATAGACATGAAATTTGATCTAAGGTATAAAGTTCCTTTGAGATTTGTTCAGCATCTTCATTTATAAGGGATTAATTGAAGCACAAGAGGAAAAATTGCTCTCGCCATGATCAGGACCTGTTTTTAGGCTAGGTAGGACAGTAATCCAAATTTCTGATTCCCTCTAGGCTGCATCTGTTTTTCATGACCAAAATACAAGGATGCCAGCAAGTTTTTCTAACACTAAAATATTCTACATGTTAATCAGTGTCTTTCTTTAAAGTTCTCCTTTTTCCCAGGTTTTAAAAATTCTTACATTAGGAAGACTAATTCAATTAGATGTAATTCTATTGTCCCCTTTTTGCATTATTTTTAACTCAGCTAAGTTAGACAAGTGTGTTTCACTATGCAGGTTATAACTGTGATAAGAGGCAGGAAATAAATTGCAGAATATCCTAGATATTTCAAAATAATCTGCAATCCCCAACCCTGAGCAAAGACAATCTACCCCTAGGTTTTCACTATGACCTGTTAACCAAGGTATCTGAATAATGCTTACATTGGCCACAAGAGGCCGCTGCTTTGTTACTTTTCTTGGCTTAGCCATGTCTGTCTAACCTAACCCAAACTGTTAGGTAAGTGGAAGTACAGCAGGCAGCACTAAAATCATTCAAAAGGTGCTAAGACTGGAACAACCAAAAAAAATCTGGAAGATGCCAACTACGATGGTCACTCGGTGAATATATATAATATGAAGGGCTGGATAGTGATTGCTCTACAGCAAGGGTCAGCAAATTCTGTATAGGGCTAGATAGTAAATATTTCAGGCTCAATGGGCCACATTCTCTGTGGCAACTTCTCAACTATTGTGGAAGTTATAGATGATGTAAACGAATGGGCATGACTGTTACAATAAAACTTTATGGACAATTTCAATTTCACATAATTTTCACCTGTCACAAAATAACTGCTCTTGCAACTTTTTTCCCAGCCATTTACAAAAGTAAAACATCCGAAGGCTTAGAGGCCATGGTTTGGCCACAACTGCCATAGAGAACTGAGATACTTTATTCATTCATTTAATTATATCACCAGCTGCTGGTGCAGTGCAGTGTCTCGCAAACTTTTTAAAGGCCTTAAAAATACTTCATGGGTGATATATGACTTAATATCAGTGAGAGAATTGTGTCTCATTGCCAGGTGTGCACGTCTAACAATCTCCCTAAATAATAACGGATACCACAGTTCTTTCAGGGACTTCATATGTAAAATCAGAAGACCTGAGTTCAGTTTTTGACTTCCTCAAACAACTGGTGGGAGACCTGGAGATGGTTGGAACCCCTACCCGTGAGCCTCACTTTTCTCTTCTGTCAGGTGGTGACAACTAATAACCACCTACCCCATCGGGCAGTCATTAGTTTCCAATAGGAGCTGCCAATAAACTGGACAGTGTGATGACAGTGGAGATAGTACTGCTTCCAATATAACATTATGAAAAAAAACTGGGTTTTGTTGTTGTTTTTGTTGTTTTTGACAGAGTCTCAGTATATCAACCAGGCTGGAGGGAGTGCGGTAGTACAATCTCAGCTCGCTGCAGTCTCTGGCTTCTGATTCAAGCGATTCTTCTGCCTCAGCCTCCTTATTAGCTTGGATTACAGGCACCCACCACCACACCAAGCTAGTTTTTGTATTTTTAGTAGAGATGGAATTTTGCCATGTTGGCCAGGCTGGTCTCGAACTCCTGACCTCAGGTGATCCACCTGCCTCGGCCTCTCAAAGTGCTGGGATTACATGCATGAGCCATTGTGCCCAGCCAAGTTTGGGGTTTTCTTTGGAGAGGTGGGTTGGGGTTTTTTTTGGACTTATCATTCTATAACCTGTTCCTCAGGCCATATTCCAGGATAGTAGGAAACAATTGGTGAAGCTGTTGAGAAAGAGGAAATCATGACAGTATGAAAGCTAGCGTTTTTAAAAGTGATTATTACCAAGTGCTTTCCATACGTCTTGCAATAACACTTTAAATGTATGATCAATATGTTCCCTACTTTACTGATTAGAAAACTTGGTTTTAGGAGGTTACATAATGCTCAAAAGCACACATCTAAGAATTGATGGGAGCAGGATGCTCTCAGCCTGTGCAACTTGTGCATTTTCTTGTTTCTTCCTAATAAAAGGAGGCCCATATAAGGGTGGGCCTTCCCTAATAGGGAAGCTGCCAAGTCAACTTACTGCTGCCACTTAACTTGAAACCACTCCAGCTATGGTTAGCACAGTCCGAGAAAAACAGGCTGATTTTCCAATGCAGGAGATGCCCCATTTACACGTGTGTGACAGGTAGAATGCAAAAGAAATACTGCAATCCATACAATGTCTATAGCATGAAATGCATACACAGGAACTAAAAAGAAAATTATATGTGTTGATGTGAAATGATGTTTAGAGTACACTGTTGAAAAGGCAAGTAGCAGATTATTATATACCAACATCATTTTATTTAGATATAAGAACAAAACAAAGCCATATGTTTTATATGTACATTTATACATATGTAAATGCATAGAAAATGTTCTTGAATTACATAAGCCAAGTGAAAAGAGCATTTACTTTTGGGGTAGGGAATAGGATTGAGGTGGAGTCAAGGGATATTTTGCTGTATCTATCAATATAAAATAAATTTTTACAGTGGAAATGGATTGCATAAATATATCATTTGTGTAACCTATAATTTATATAATCTAAAAATGTATTATTTATATGTTTAGAAATAAGATAAACTTAAGAAGGAAGGAAGCACTTTGTTAGAACTGAGAAATCTGAACTATTTTCAGTCCTGACTTCAGCTTCATATCAGCTCTTGTTCTTGGACAAATCACTTTCCATGACAAAGTCTTCCCTCTTCTATAAAATGAAGTCAACAATCCCTCTTCATATGCCGTTACGAGAGGCTTAGAGATCTTATAAAAGTGCAGAGAAACTGCACAAAGCCTTCAGTGGTAGGCTGATGCTTACTGAGACCAATGAGAGCATATTCAAATAGTGTTCCAGGTTCCAACCAAGAAATGTGGGGAAGGCAAACTGCCTTCTGCAGGGGCCACTCCTACTATGAGCAGGCTCCATGAGGGCCTGGAATATAAAGGACCAATGATTTCTTTGACTCAACACATCTTATTCTTACAGTCTATTGTTGGTTATTCAGTAATCCCAGGTTGCCGAATACTAGAAAGACTAAAAGATCAGTGCAGAAGGGCCTTTCCTGCTGATCATTTACCAGAATCTTCCATTGTTTAAAGATGGAAGTTGAGGCTCACGGAGTGGAAGCAAGAGAAAAGAAAACAAGAAAGAAAGTTAGTGGCAGAGTTCAGACTGGAACAGGCATGTCCAGAGTTGCTTTTCGGGTCCCAGGCTGATATGGAAAGGAAAATTCTTTAAGCAGCCTTGTTCATTTCTCTCTCCTAGCACAATGTCTAACAGGTGAAGGTGGAATGCATACATCCCCATAATAAACACAGTAGCACATGCTTAGAACTGTGGGCCTTGTTTAGAATAAGACTGCCTGGGTTTGCATTTCAAATCCACACTTCCCAGGTCTGCTGCCTTGGGCTAGTCACCAGATGTCTCAGCTGAGGTTTGCTCAGCTGTAAAGTGGGGTTAATTTTCATACTAATTTTGTAAGAATTTCATAAGGATTAAATGAGATAATCCATGTAAAGCAATGACCACAATGCCTAGCAGAAAGAAACTCATTAAATGTCAGTTACTCTTATTATTGCTATTTTATGATTATTATTAACAACAAAGATACAGGTCTGGGGCAAGCTGAAAGAAAAGGTAGAGAAGGAATAACCTAATCTGATCCACTATAACAGTAGTTAAAAATATCTGCAGTTTCTTATCCCTTCTCTCCATGTTTCCAAAAATGTAGAATGCAGCTTGTAGCCAAATCACAATAACTCTTAACGTTTGGAAGCTCATCTTTTTAAAATTATCTTTTGACCCTTCCAATTAACTGAAAGAGCCCCACGCTAGATGTAGGGCGTTTCTAACAACCCTCCAACACTCACTTCCCTTTTAAACACAGAAACAGAGAATGCACGCTGAGCACTGGCATCTAGTTAAGACTCAACAGCCTTGTTTTCTATTTTGAGTACTGACATAATGTTTTCTTCTAAAATAAATTTATGTAACTGAAAACTTGAATGGACTTAAAGATGTTAAGTAGGTAACAGAATAGGCAGAACACATATTTGGTAAAAATCCTAACGGTGTCCCTTGAATGACCCATGTTGGAGCACTCAACAATCCTACAAACTCAGAAATGATCTCTAGGTTGTAGATGAGACAAGTGAAGCTAAGTGTTGGGTAAGGCCCAAAGCAACACGTTGTTCGTACTTAGGAAGTCAAATCCATTCCTGAATTGTTCGAATTCAAACCAAATATTCAGCCTCAGTTTTCTAAATTAGATGGAAAAGAGATTACAAATTTTGGCCAGAAGAGGTAAATGCAGTAGTCTTTGTTTCCTTCCTAGACTAGGTGTTGCAGGATTTTGACCTCAGCACGGTGAATAGAGAAAAAGAGAGAAGTGACAGTGATTTCTCACCAAGGAGAGATCCAACAACAAAGAGATAAATGGGTAGACAGCACAGCACCAGGAAGACATTATTTTTGTTCTTGCTCAAAGACAACATTGAAGGCAATGTAGTTATATCCACTCCCCAGCCCCTCCATAGGTCCCCTCCCTCATCCACCTGATGCCCACCCCCTCAATCCCCAGCTAGACGGCAATTTGCATCAGGACAGAGCAAGTTAGCAGCATAAGGTGGAAAAGTTGTCAAGACCAAAAGGTAGAGTCTCAGAAGGAAAAGGTTTTTCTACAAGCACATACTTGGGTATCAGTTGAAGAAGTTGGTTTTTATTTTGCTTTCTAGCTGCTAATGGCAATGGCTGGAATGGTGCATCCCTCTCTAGTTTCAGAGCTGAGGGTCTTGTAGCCTAGAGAGTCAAGTGGAAAGGAAGCACAGTGAACCTCCTTTCTCCCAGACATGGGGGCATTCTGATTGTAGCATTTATCATCCCCAATAATTGTCAAGGCCAATCTTGCAGATTTGTCTGCAGCACATCATCCTCTTTCCCAGATGCTTCTCTTCTTGACATGGCAGGCTTCCTGGAAGAGGGTGCCCTTCTTAGAGAAGATGGCAAGGTATAGGTCTCCTCTTTCCTTGGACAAGTGATAAGTCTTCTCCTTCTGAGTCTTTCATACATATGCTATATTACCTGGATTTCTAGGCAAGGCCAGCAGATGCTCACACAGAACAAGTCTGGCCCTGTCCTGTAAATCACCAATGCTGGCATTTGATGAATCACTCACAGCATCCCAGTCCTAGTCCAAAGTGGTAACAAAGCAAGCTTGTGAGGCTCTCCTTTGCAAAGGAGACCCCTTTCTTGACAATGACAAGAGGTACTATTCTTGCAATTGGCTGTCTTTTCCCTGATCCAGGGTGCCTGTGACCTCTACAGACACCAACCATGGGCAGGCTCACAGAAGCACATCTAGAGAGTTAAAAAGAGTCCTGTGATATAGTAAGATCTCATATTCCTCCCTATGTTGTAATCTTTGTGTCTCTATTGAATCCAAGTTGCCATTTAATATGGAAGACCTGCCCCTGATAAATAGTTTTACATAAGCAGATATGCTTACTAAGCTCCTGGGAAGAGAAGCATTTCATAAGGAAGAAATCCTGTAGTTATGTATATGTGTAGGCACGTATGTATGAAGTGGTAGATCCTGTCAACATTGGCAGCATTAAACAAAAGTTTACCAGCAGCCTCAAAGCACTATTATCAGGTTCTTATTATCCCTATTTTAGTCCTTTCCTAAGAAATGCTTTATGGTTGGAGGAAAAGAGAGACCATTTTCAGAAAGGAGAACTGTGAACTTCCAAATTCGCTAATCTTTGTCTTTTCCATGAAAAAGAGAAGAAAGAGAATCTACTCTGAGGAGGGAGGGGTATTAATCCTCAACACAAGGAGGTCCCACAAGTGTGGTGACCAACATTCTTTAGTTTGTCCAGGACGATGGAGTTTCCTGGGATAAAGGACTTGAATGCTAAAACCAGAGGGATGATCACCCTAGTCCTCTGCGGTGTCTGACCATCCCTTCTCACCATATCTGGGCATAGAAAGAAGAGAGAGGGCTGGCTAATGAGTTCTACCTTCGTGGAAGAAATGAGGGTTAAGGAGGCAATCGTGGCATCTGACATCAGTTAAGAAGAAGGATCAATAGACCAAGTAGGAGGGCAAAGAGAACTTGTGAGGTGTAAACTCCTGGCACATCTTCATCTTGCTGTTAAATTCCTGGCACGTCCTCAATCAGAAGCATGTTATATGTGAACCCCAACATCACCCACATGCCCTGTTCCCTTTGTCTTGCTAAAGGAGGACCAGTAGTTAATCTTTTCAATAGGGTTTTAAAAATCAGCTTAGCAGCCAAAAGAAAGACAGCTTTAAAAATTTGCCATCAGACCCTCAAGCTGAGTATATCATTTACCCCAAGATGAAGTAAGATGGTGATCGCTTTGACTGAGAAAAAGAAGCATCTCCATAGGTATTTCAAAAGGGTGAGATGCTGATAAAGGGTGAAGAACAGTCAGTTTCCCTCCCAGACTCTGGGTTAGAAGGCCATTCTCAATCAACATTCTCAGGAAAGAAGTAAAATCCTTTTCCCATTGCCATAGAAATAAAGTGAATTCCTAATGACCTCAACACCAATATGCCAATAAGAAAATGTCAACTTTAAACACACATGTGTGCATGAACACACCCATATCAGACAAGCTGCAAGGATGAGTAATGGCTGTGAAGCGAAAACCTCAGTAGAATCTCCAAAATCTATTCCCAAGGGGGGAAAGAAGGAAAATATTCACGGCTATAGGCCAAAAATCTAGACACTTCACTTGCTACTATGTCAATGCTTCTAGATAGACATCTTGGCACTGATATCAACCTAACTTTATTAGAAGGCCCAAGACTGAAAGGCATGGTGACAGATTACTCTCTTCGAGTATTTAAGGGCTCTCAGGGGAAAGTGGGAGCTAACTGCATGGCCCCAGATGGAAGCTGGAGCAGCATCAGGTTTGTGTTCCAAGAAAGGGAAGAGATTCCTTATAATTAAAACTTCTCCAAAATAAAAGGGCCTGAATTCGGAGGCAGTGAGCTCCCATCCCTGGAGGTGTATAAGCAGAGATTGACCAACTTTCAGGGATGCAATAGAAGACGCTACTCCTGCTTTGGGTGGGAGACTGAATCTGAAGATGCCTGAAGTTTCTTCACCACTTTGAGATCCTGGATGCTCTGGCCTCAGGTCCCACCCAATACCATCCTCTGTGTACCTGCCATGGGCCCTCAGCCCCTACTGCCTTGTGCCTCACTGGTGGTGATGAGGATCAGGAGCGATGCCAGGGTGACCTGTTCATGCAAACATGAATGGGAATGAATGGCTAAGTTGGGAGCCATGTCCTCAATCAGAAGCATGATTCCAGGGATTCTGGGTCATTATGTATGGGCAGTTTCTCGAGTTCCTGATGATGTCCACTGTGCAGAACTGTGTACCTAGAAAGGAAGGAAAGAAGGCATGAGAATTAAACAGGCATGCTTCAACTGCACCAAAGTCAGCAGCGCTCCTTTTACTCTTGACTTCCTTTCTCTGCATACTTCTGAGGGTATGTGAAGTGGGAGTGGGGGTGGGGTGATACTTCATAGAGATAGAAGACCTGACAAACTCCACCCAGATTGCTTATATTATGTGTGGAGAAACTGAGTCCTGGAGGAAACAACAGGCCTTGGGGTGCATAGGAAGTAAGTGGCAGAGCTGGGAGTAGAACCCAGATTTCCTACTGCCAACAAAGTCTGGGGTTCTTGTGTCATTCATCAGAACGAACCCTATGTACCACCTCAAGCTGTACCTGAATATGCCACATTCCATCCGCCAGGGAGAGTTTTGGGTTCTGAGTGCTGACTGAGATGAATAAACCACTCAGAGCCTGAAATACAATGTAACTGTATTTATTACTTTGATTCCTTTTGGTGCCATTTGGAACAGTAAATCAATTAGATGAATCAAACAGCAAGTCGACTCTAAGCAGCACAGTGAAATTTACTACTTGACAAGCGTTTATTATTTTTCTGCAGTGTCATACAGTTGCACTCAATATCTTAATTGCCTTTAAATGCATCTCAATTGCAGGCGAGTCTCATCATCATTTACCCAGATTCCAACATCTGGTAGTCATTCCTATGAAATTTCTACAGATTTTAGAAGCATGACCACCACTCATTTCTCTGAGGCCAGTGTCAAGCACTTTCAGTGAGACAAACAAACAAATACCGTCAGCTATTTGGCATTATATGTTGACAAAACAACTTGGTGATGGTTTCTCATGACTTACATTGATACTTTGGTTTGAATTACAATAATTTATTATCGATTTGGATTGACCAATTGGTTTTTACTAAGCTCTCTTCATAAATTATTTAATCCCCATAATAGCCCTATGAGATAGTATCATTTTCATTTTGCAGGTGAGCAAAATGGCACATAGTCCAGTTTAGTGATGCCCATGGGAATATAGGTCATACATGAAGATACATCCAATCAAACTCACTCTAGCTCATGCCAGTACCCATTCGCTCAACTGGTTCTCACACAGCCCATGGACTAGGTATAAGTCTAGAAAAGTGGTTCTCAGCAGGGAGCATTTTGTCCCTCAAGGGGCATTGTGGAAGCATTTTTGATTGTCACTAAAGAGGTAGTGCTGCTGGCACCTAGCGGGTAGGGACCAGGGATGCTGATCAATGTTGTACAATACATAGCATAGCCTCCCACAACAAAGAATTATCTGGCCCAAAATGTCAACAGTGCCAGGATTGAGAAGCCCTAATCTAGAATAACTAGTCCCTTTAGCTGGCTAGAAACAGGTGTTAATTGAGGAACAGGGTCTCAGTGAAGGCCATGAGTCCGAGCTCTCACAGAACTGTCCACCTCAGCTGCTATTGAGAGAGCTGAGCCAAGCGGGTGTGACATACAGAACCAAAGCATCTGCCACTGCTAGCCAGATAGGTCAGTGTTAAGAAGAATAAAATGGGAAAGGAGATAGAAAGGGCCAGATCAGCCACCATTAACTAGGGTAGCCAGGAAGGTCCCGGTGAGATGTGCAAAACTTAGGGAAGCTAGAGTCCCAGCTAGTGAGTTGCAGATGCTCAGCCTTCAAACCATGCCTTGCATACTTGGCTTTGCCATTCTGCAAACCAAATGTCTGCTTTGTTGGCTGGCTTCTTGTCAGGCTCCATGAACATAGCGTGTCACCAGGGAGTGGATGCTAGAGGAAGGAAAGGGCTCGCTCTTGTGAGCTTTGTCTGCTTGTGGTTCCTAAAAGCATAATTCCTGGAATGCTGCTTTACCCCAACAGATGCAGTGTCTTCCTGGAGCAGCGACTGAGTCTGGGTTAGTCTTTCTAATTCTTGCAGAACCAGCCTTACAGCAGCCCCTCAGAGACATCAGGTTCATCTGGACAGTGCCTCCTTCTCAAAGGTCTAAGTTTCTGCTCAGCGGGGTCTCTACTCTAAGTGTCTAAGTTTTTGTGATTATTTTATCTATTTCCTCAGCCCTAGAGCTAGTAGTTGCTTCCTGCATTTGCTAACTCCATAATACTTCAGAGTATTCTTTCAGCAGTTAATGACTATATGCCTAGTTAACAACATCTTATGTTAAAATGGTATTTAAATAACTAGACCATTTCTGTCTCCTAACCCAGCCCTGTGAGATATAGTGAGAAATAGAGGCATGTGCATATCAGGGAAAATAACATTCTGGGTAAAGGGAACAGCAGATGCAAAGGTCCTGAGGCTCGATCCTGACTGGCATATCTGAAGAACAGCAAGGGTGCAGCAGGTTGAGGCAGAAAAAGTAAGGGGAGGAATGAAAGGAGTTGAGGTCAGCAAAGTAGTCAGAACCAAGGGGGCGTGGCTGGGCTTGAAAATCCCTATAAGGCTATGGCTTTTAAAACATGTGAGGGGTCTAAGCAGACCACTGACATGGTCTGAATGGACCTCTAGGCAGGCTCCCTCTAGATGCTCTATTGTGAGTATATGGGATGGAAGTAGGGCGTGGACAGCGAGACCAATTAGGAGTTTACAGCAATAATCCAGGTGAGAAAAGACAGTGCCTTGGTCCAGGAGGTAACTGTAAAAGTGGTGAGGAAAGGTCAGACTCTGGATACAGAAATACAACTCCCAGTAGCCATTTTTTGTTGTACTTAATTCTGCAAAAGGGTTAGCCTCACAACTTTTCTCAGACTCTGTCGTGTGTGTTTATTTCACCTGCCTTGTCTCATCAGCTAGAGGGCCGTGTTATGCGGCATAGTAGCCAAGACCTTCACTTGAGTCAAGCAAACCTAGTTCCCATCTCAGGCTCTCCCACTTGCCAGCTTTGTGACATTTGACAACTTATTTAATCTCTCTATGCCTCACTTTCTATACCTCTGTAACTGACGGTAATGATACCTACTACATAGCTTTGCTCTGTGGATTAAATAACATAATGTAAGAAAAACATTAACACAGGGTCTGCCACATAGTAGAAGCTCAATATGCTTGAAGCTAAAATTATTTTACTTTTTAATCTTAATTTTCCTATTTTATTGAGATTAAAAAGTACCACTTACCAGCTTTGTGACATTTGGCAAGTTATTTAATCTCTCTATGCCTCACTTTGCCCTTCTGCATTGAGGTAAGAGTATGTAACGATGATGATGATGATGATAATACTGATAATGATGGTGATGATGTACATAAATCCTTAATGGCTTAGAAATATTTTTCTCTTTTATTTCCTTTATGGATGAAACTTAACTGGCCTCAAGATATAGAAGCCTCCCGGACTTTGCCTTTCCCTTCTCCCTTTTTAGAATCACAAATCCTCTTTTGGCAGATATGCGTACCAAAGCAATACCAACTGATTTCTTTATCCACAGACTCCTTTTATAATCACAGTAACTCTGCAGGCCAGGCAAGGCAGGTGATAAGACTGGATTACACAGAAGAGAGAAGTGGGGCTTAGAGCAGCTGAGTGAGTCTCCTGAGCATCATGGTGGGTGAGTGCAGGCCTGGCCAGGACCAAGGCCACGCACCTCTTCCCCATTGCTCTTGCCCCTGAGCAGCATTGCTTAATGACTTATGTGTGAGTTTTCAAAAAAGGGCTCAGGACCAAACAGCCTTAGGAAATGGGGCTGCGCTTCAGAATCTGAGGTGCAGGGATATCCCTGAAGTAGATGTTTATGCAAGAGAAACCCCAATGACAATACTAAGAAATGATACGCAGCTCAATTTGTTAAGAAATTAGGATGTGTGCCAAGTACCATTTTTGGTAATTACATACATTATTCCATTTATACAATTTACTTTTTACACCCACTAAGTGACAGGTGCTCTACTTAGATTGGTCTTATAGATTAGAAAACGGAAGCTCAGAGCAGTTATGCAGTTTATCTAAGATTACAGTGTATATGGTGCCCATGCCCTTAAACGCAAAACGCACTCCAAACCTTTGCCCTGTTCTATGGCTAATAGATCACTTTCACTGGTGAGCAGTGGCACCTTCTCCTACACCCAGTTCACGTGAGAAAAGGTATCCTTGTTGAGAAGGCAACCTGACATTTGTGACCACGTAAGAAGATGAACTGCCGTGGAATGCAGGCAACCTCGACAGCAGCCTGCTTTTCACACATTTCTCCTCATAAGCATCTGTTTCTCATGTGCTAATGAGTCACTTGTCAGGAATAACTAGAAAAGAAGTGTGGGAATGGAGCGGATATTCCAAGTGGAGGTTCCCTTTATCCAGAGGGCAGTTGAAAGGCAACAACTCTCTGTGGTTATGAGAGTAAGAAGATGGACACATTTTCTGGTTACAGTTTACCCTTGAACAATGTTGGGGTTAGGGTTACTGATCCCACCGTGCAGTTGAAAATCTGCGTATAAATATTAACTCCCCTAAAACTTAAATACCGGTAGTTTACTATCGACTGAAAGCCTTACTGATAACATAGTCAATTAATCCATATTTTGTACTTATAATAAAGTAAGCTACAGAAAGGAAAATGTTATTAGGAAAATCGTAAAGAGAGAGCATATATTTACTATTTATTAAGTGGAAGTGGCCCATCATAACAGTCTTCATCCTCAACATCTTCACATTGAGGAGGCTGAGGAGGAGGAGGAGGAAGAGGAGGGGTTGGTCTTCCTGCCTCAGGGGTGACAGAGGCAGAAGAAAATCCATGTGTAAGTGGACCCACACAGTTCAAACCCACGTTGTTCAAGGCTCAGCTGTACAACATTTGAGTGGTTCCTCTTACCATGGTATGGTGGCTGATAGACATAGAAAGGAGGAAGTAGTCCAAGCTTTCCTTAGCAGGAGTCTAGCAGAGGATAGCACGTCCCAGTTGGAGTCTGGCTCATAGAGACATTCCCTGGGGTTGAGTATTCCAAGTCTCCATGAGTCAAGCATATATTTGTAAGTTGGTATTTTCACTTTGGTAATAAATAAATAAATAATAGGAGCAGATTTGGGATCATTTGGTTGGCCACCTTCTAAATTTACACTGCCTTGTGAATTCAGAGCTCACAGTTGCATTCATGTCCATTCTGCTGTTGCTGGCTAACTTCATGCACTGTCTTAAACTGGAATGTACAAACCACCAGCAGTCTGTAGGCACATTCATGGGGATCTAAACACCCTCAATTTGGGAAATATTGAGAGAAAAGAAAGCACAGGGTACTGCAGGCAAACTGAATGGCATTCAAATCCCAAATTCCCATCTACTAGTTACGTGGCATGGTCAAATAAGTAACTCCTACCTCCTTGACACATTTGCTGTGACAATGAACATCTACAAACGCCTTAACAGAAGGGCTGGCACACAATGGATGGAGAAATCTTCACTGGTAAGTAAAACAACATTCAGAAAATGTGACTTTCCTAGGGTCAGAGAAATAAATGCAGAATACTTAAGAATACAGGTCCTTGAGGCAGAATGCCTTGGTTCAAATCCTAGCTCTGCCATTTACTAATTTTGTGAATTATCACAAATGTTCTGGCTCATTGTAGACATTAAATGAGATAATGTACATATAACGTTTATTAGAATAGTGCCAGCCAAAAAGTAATGTCCATTGGTATTGCTCAGTAAATGTCTATTTGTATTGCTCTTATCTGATGACTGAGGTAGAACTGGAACTCAGCACAAAATTCCCAATTCAGTGTAGAAATCCTCTCCTTGGTAACTGAACAAACGTTTGTTCACTTGTTCATTGATCACAGAGCTAAAGAAATCTTAACCCTGTGATCAATTAAGGTCATTTAGAGCAGTCTGCATTTGGGAATTAGTAGTATAATAAGAGCCCCTATCTGCGTGCCTAGTCTGGCATTAGCTGTAAATGGCTTTACAGATAAAGAAACAGCTTGAGAGAGAGACAATCATCTGTTAGAGTGGCAAAAGTCTCCCAGTTCCGTTCGGTGTGAGATCTTACTTGCCTTCCCATAGCTGCTTTGGTGGAAAGACAACTCTAGATGAGTGGTTATACCTGGGCAGTTTCATATCTAATAAAAAAACACTGCTGTTTCCCAAGCAACAGTAATGCAAAAGGCAACTCCCTTCAAGCTGGGTCGCTTCCCCCATTTGCATTAATTTACTCAAACATGACGGGAGCCACATTAGATTTGGTAATTACCTGAGTCTACAATTCATTCACTGAGCAATTAGCATCGCACTTAGAGCAGCCGGGATGTGCTCATTAGCAGGGTAATAATAGCTCCCTCTGCCTGCCCAGCTTGGCATTATCAGGAAATGATTAGGCTTTATTATTATACACCACCCCAGCCTTCTCCTGCAAGGCAGCATTCACACACACTGGGTGAGCGGGGAGGTTTGCAAGATGTTTTAATTATTAAAATATAAAGTGCCTTGGTTTAAAGAGATTCAACACTAAGGCAGAGTTTCACAAAAGCCAGAGCTCTATTAGCTGGAAACAAAGATTTTACAGTTGGTGTTTTTTTCCATGAACACAAATCCGAGGCATGTATGTATTTAGCCACTTATTTACTTAAAATATTTTTTTTGAGTGCCTACAACAATCCAGGCACAGTACCGTGCCTTGGAGATATCAGAGTGGAGACACAGTCCCTGTCCTCATGGAGTGAGCAGTGTAGTGTGAGAGACCCACAGCCAGCCACGAAATTATAGCTACAAGTAGTGTCAGGAGTAAGAGGTATTTGGTGATGCTATCAGAGCATGTCAGAGGGAGATGAGATCTCAGTTAGTGGGTCAGGGTTCTGTGACTGAGGAAGCAATAGGAGATGAGAACTGAAAATTGGGTAGGGGCTCACCAAGCCGGGGGAGGAGAATATAGGCAAAAGGACCGGCAAGAGCAAAGGCCCACAGTCATGGAGACAGGCGCATGAAGTGAGATGGGAACAAAGTAGGCATCAGCCTAAGATGAAGATGCAGAGTCAGCAGGGACCCACCACACTAAGGACCATTGTCTTCATCCTAAGAGCAATAGGATGACAGCCAAGGTCACGAGCAGAGTAGGTTCATGAAGACTTTATGTTTCTAAGAAACATTCTGGCTGTGGTGTGTAGAATGGACTGGAGTGAGGTTGGAGTGAAAGCACAGAGGTAAATTAGGAGGTGTACTAGCTTCCTGTTGCTGCCATAACAAATTACACAAACTTAGTGACTTCAAATAACACAAATTTATTATCTCATGTTTCTGGAGCTTAGGAGTACTGTATGATGGTAGCAGCGAAGGTATTGAGAAGCAGTTGAATTCAGGATATAGCTTCAAGGAAGAGCTGACAGGACCTGCTGATGCACTGAGTGTAGGAGCAGTGAGTGAGGACATTCCAGGCATGGGTGTGGAGTTGGCTTGACTCACTGATAGACTGTTAGAGGCTCCGGGTGGACAAGTATATGAGAGACAAAAACTCTGGGGCGGTGCCAATAATAGGGGACCTCTCACTTTTGTGAGTTTCACCTTCAGGAACTCAACCATACTTCACAGTAAATATCAGAGAAGAATCCCTTCATGCTTCTGACAGGGAGGAGGAGGGAAGTAATTATTTTGAAATATGCCAAAGCATTCTGTTCTTAACAAGGTCTGCCTTCAGGAGAAATGATTTAGCAAAGCCTAACCTATTAGAGTTTTATCTGAGCCCAGCTGACCTTGGGGGAAGAGAAATATCCAACTCTAGCCCCCGAAAGCCATCGCATACACCAAAGGGGTGACAAACTAAGAAGCATGTATGAAGTTCACCGCCCAGAAGCACAGGCTCTCTAGAAGACAGAGAACTAATCACAGGACTATAGACCATTTCCCTGCCCCCATACCTTTACACCATGCCAGTAAATAGTATGCCTGTTTACTAAAATGTCTTTTACCAAAGACATTATGTCTAGGTATCAAGAAAAACTTACAAGCTGTACTAAATGGCAAGAAAACACAGTGGGAAAGGCCAATAAGCATCAGAACCAGAATCAGATATGGGAGGAATGTTGGAATTATCAGACTAGGAACTTAAAACAACTGTGATTAATATGCTAAGGGTCTAATGGAAAAAGTTGATGGCATGTAAGAACAGATGAGTAATGTAAACAATGAGATGGAAATTCTGAGAAAGAACCAACTAGAAATGCTAAAGATAAAAAGCATTGCCACAAGCATGAAGACCGCGTTCGATGGACTTATTAGTAGACTAGACATGGTTGAGAAAACACTCTCTTAGCTTTAGGATATCTTAATAGAAACATCCAAAACTGAAAAGAAAAAAAAAAGACAGAAAAAAAAATACAGAACAGAGTACCCAATAACTGTGGGACAACTAAAAACAAGCGCACCTCAAGTATACCAGTAAAAGAAGAAAAAAGAGAAAGAAACAGAAGAAATATTTCATGGAGAATAAATGATGATGGAGACTTTCCCTGCAAATGAATGTCAGATGCCAAACTACAGATCCAGGAAGCTCAGAGGATACCAAGCAGTATAAATGCCAACAAAATTATGACTAGGCATTTCATATTCCAACTAAAGAAAATCAAAGATAAAAAATTCTGACAAAAAGCCAGAGTGGAAAAATAGAGGAGAAAAGATAAAAATTGCATCCAACTTCTCAGAAACCATGCAAGAAAGAAAAGAGTAGAGTGTAATGTTTAAAGTGTTGAGAGAAAAAAAAATGGCAACCTGGAATTCCAACCCTGTGAAATTATCCTTCAAAAGTAAAGGAGAAATAAGAACTTTCTGGGACAAAGGGAAATTGAGAGAATTTGTTGCCAGTATACCTGCCTTACAAAAAAAATGTTGACAGACATTATTTAGATAGAAGGAAAATAAACAAGCCATATTCTCAGTTTTACATAAAAAAGGAAGAGTATCAGAGAAGGAATAAGTGAAGTAACATAATGGATTTTATTTTTTTTAATTCTTAATTGATCAAATAGATAACATGTTGTTCAAAATAATAATAGCAATCATGTATTAGTTATGTATGCTTTTATGCTCCTTAATGGGGTTACATCCTGATAAGCCCATCATAAAGTTGAAAAATTGTTAAGTTGGACCATCATAGGCTGGTGACTCTCTATACATATGTTTATGTATAAATAAAATAAATGACAGCAATGAAATAAGGGATGAGAAGAGGAATTATGACTATTTTGTCATTACAAGGTATTTATACTACCAAAAATTTGTATAGTGTTATTTGAAAGTGGACTTGAGTTAGTTATTAAATGTGTTTGGCCAACTCTAGGGCAACCACTAAAAAAAGTAAAATTAGAAGTTAAACTGATATAATAGAAAAGATAGAAAATGGAATAATATAAAATGCTTATTTAAAACAAAAAAGGTAGAAAAAGAGAAGACAAAAATAAGAACAGAGCAAGGGCAATAAACTGAAGACACATAATTAATTTAGCTGAATTAATAATCAGTTTGAATGACAATGGTGTAAATATACCTATTAAAACTATATGTTATGTATAAGAAACCCACTTTAAATATAAAGACACATCTAGATTAAGAGTAAATGGATGGAGAAAGATATACCAAGCTAATATTAATTAAAATAAAATGAGAGCAGTTACATTAATTTTAAACAGAACACACTTCAGAGCAGAAAAATTATCAGAGATAAAGAGGGGTGTTACATAATAATAAAGGGGTCAGTTCTCCAAGAAGGTACAATAATCCTTAACATTGCATACACCTAAGAACAGAACATCAAAATACATGAAGCAAAAACTAAGAAGTGCAAGGAAAAATAGATAAATTCACGATAATAACTGCAGACTTCAACATTACTCTATCATAAATGAACAGATCCAGAAGGCAGAAAATTAGTTAAGGGGCATAACTGGACTCGACAGCACTATGAATCAATAAAATTTATATCAATAGACTACCTTACCCAACAACAGCAGAATAGACATTCTTCTCAAGTTCATATGGAACATTCACCAAGATATTTCACATTCTACATAAAACATACGTTAACAAATGTAAAAGAACAGAAATTACACAATGCTCTCAGACCACAGTGGAATTAAAGTAGAAATCAATAACAGAAAGATAGGTGGAAAATCCTGAAATACTTGGAGATTCAATAACACACTTCTAAATAACATATGGATTGAAAAAAAAATCTCAAAATAAGTTATAATGTATTTAACTCATAAAATACTTTATGATTTAAGAAGAGGAAAATAAATCCAAAGTAAGTAGTATGAAATAATACAAATTAGGGGAGAATTCAGTGAAACTGAAAATAAGAAATCCATAAAGTCAATAAAACCAAAAGCTGGTTCTTTGAAAACATCAGTAAAGTTCATACATCTCTAGTCAGTCTGAACAAAAATAAGAGAGAGAAAGAAAAAGAACAAAAATTACTAATATAAAAAATGAAAGAAGTGACATCACTATAGATACCATGGACATTAAAGAGAAAGTCAAAAATAATCAAGTACTACAAAATACTCTATGCCCACAAATTTGATAACCTTGATGAAACTGACCAACTCTTTGAAAGACACATTCTGCCAAAACTCACACAAGAAGAAATAGACAATATGAATAGGCTTATATATATATATTAAAGAAATTGAATAAAAATTAATAACCTTTCAATACAGAAAGCACTAGGCTGAGATGGGTTCATGGGTGAAATCTACCAAACACAGAAGGAAGAAATTATAGCAATTCTCTATCATAAATAGAGAATTGTTTCAGAAGACACAAGCAAGGAGAATAATTTCTACTTCATTCTTTGAGTTTAGCACTATCTTGTACTAAAACCAGAAACATTGCAGAAAACAAAAAAACCCCATAAATCAATAACACTTGTGGACATAGATGAAAAATCATCAATAAAATATTAGCAAATCAAGTCTAACAATGTATACACAGAATTGTCTACCCAACTAATTGGGATTTATCTCAGGTATGCAGGGCAAATACAACTTTTGAAAATCAACTAATGTAATCCATCATATCAATAGGCTAAAAAGGAAAAATCACACAATCATATCAATAAACGCAAAAAAAGCATTTGACAAAATGTAACATCAATTCATGATTTAAAAAGTTCTCAGTAAACTAAGACTAGAGGAGAACTTTATTAATTTGATATAGAAAATTGACACAAAACCCACAGCCAAAACCATGCTTAATGGTGAGAAAAAGGTTTCCTCTAAGATCAGGAATAAAGCAAGGATGTCTTCTGTCACCAATGCTTTTTAAGATTGTACTGGAGGTCCTAGCTCATGCAATGAGACAAGACAAGGAACAGAAAACCAAACACCACATGTTTTCACTTATGAGTGGGAACTGAACAATCAGAACACATGAACACAGAAAAGGGAACAACACACACTGGGGCCTGTCAGTGAGGGTGGACCAGAAGAGGGAGGGCATCAAGGTAAGTAGCTAATGCATGCAGGGCTTAATACCTAGGTGATGGGTTGATAGGTACAGCAAACCACCATGGCACACTTTTACCTATGTAACAAACCTGCACATCCTGCACACATATCCTGAAACATTGAACACAATTTTTTAAAAAGAAAAGCAAATTAAAAGTATACAAATTGTGAAGAAAAAAAAATTTTTTTGCAGATGATACAATCATGCTCATCCAATTAGAATATACAAAAGATTCCACAAAAAAATCCTAAAACTAATAAGCAATTATAGCAAGTTTGCAGGATACAAGGTTAATATACAAAAGTCAATCAATTTTCTATGTACTAGCAAGAACAAGTGGAATTTGAAATTAAAAATATATTACTATTAACATTAGTATAAAAAGAAATATTTTGATGTAAATCTAACCAAATATGTATGAGATTTATATGAAGAAAACTGCAAAACTCTGATGAAAAATATCAAATAAGAACATAAATGGAGATATAGTCCATGATCATGGATAGAAAGGCTGAATATGTTCAAGATTTCAGTTTTACCCAAATTGATTTATAGATTTAATGCATTTCCAGTCAAAATCCCAGTGAGGTTTTTGTTTTGTTTTGTTTTGTTTTGTTTTGTTTTTGGTTTTGGTTTTGGTTTTTTTTTGTGGACACAGAAAAACTGATTCTAAAGTTTATATGAAAAGGCAAAGACACAGAACAGCTAACACGATATGGAAGGGAGACAATAAAGTCAGAGGACTGATACAACCCAACTTCAGGACTTAATATAAAACTCCAGTAAATGAGGCAGTGGAGTTTGGTCAAAGAATAGACAAAGAGATCAATAAAACAGTATAGAGAGCCCAGAAGTACACCAAGGTAAATACAGTCAACTTATCTCTGACGAAGAAGCACAGGCAATACAAGGGAGAAAAGACAGCCTTGTCAATAAATGGTGGTAGAATAACTGGACATTGACATGCAAAAAAAAAAAAAAAAAAGAATCTAGACACAGACCTCATATCCTGCAGAAAAATTAACTCAAAATACATCATACACTTAAATATAAAATAAAAACTGTAAAAATTCCAGAAGATAGCATAGGAAAAAATCTAGATGACTGCTGGTTTGGTGACAACTTTTTAGATATAACACCAAATGTACAATTCATGAAAGAAATAATTGATAAGGCGGACCTTATTAAAATTAAAAATTTTGCTCTTTGAAAAACATGGTTAAAAGAATGATAAAGCAAGACATAGGCTGGGACAAAACATTTGCAAAAGACATGCCTGATAAAGGACTATTATCCAAAATGTACAAAGAACTCTTAAAATTCAATAATGACAAAATGAACAGCCTAATTTTAAAAATGGGCCAAAGACCTTAACAGACACCTCATCAAAGAAGATATATAGATGGCAAATAAGCATATGAAAAGGTGCTGCACAGATATCTTCAGGGAATTGCAGATGGAGATATCACTACACACCTATAAGAATAGCCAAAATTCATCATACTGATAGCATCAAATGCTAGCAAAAACGAGGAGCAACAGTAATTCATAATTTGAATGCAAATTGGTTTGGTTTGAATGCAAAATGGTTTATCCACCTTGGAAGACAGTTTGTCAGTTTTTTTTACAAAACTAAACATACTGTTATCGTACAATCCAGCAATTGAGCTCCTTGGTATTTACACCAAGGAGTTGAAAATGTTGATACAAAAACCTGCACACATGTTTATAGGAGCTTTATTCATAATTGGTAAACTGGAAAGCAACCAAAAAATTTTTCAGTAGGTAAATGGATAAATTGTTGTGCTTCCGACAATGGAATATTATACAGCACAAAATTGAAATGAGCTATCAAACCATGAACAGACATGAAGGAATCTTAAATGCATATACTAAGTGAAAAAAGCCAATTTGAAAAGTCTATGCACTGTATCATTTCAATAATATGACATTCTGGAAAAGGTAAAACTATTGAGAAAGTAAAAAGATCAATGGTTGCCAGACATTGGGGTTGGGGAGGAGGAGGAAGAGATAAAGAGGTAGAGAACAGAGGCTTTTTAGGGTTATGAAGTAAAATACCACAATGGTAGATACACGTCATTATGTGTTTGTCCAAGCCCATGGAATGTACAATAGTAAGAATGAACTCTAATGTTAACTGTGGACTCGGGGTGATAATGATGTGTCAATATAGTTCATCAGTTGTAACAAATTTACCACTCTGGAAGAGGATATTGATAATTGGGAAGGCTGTGCCTATGTGGGGTAAGGAGGCATATAGGAAATCTCTGTACCTTCCCCTCAATTAATGCTGTGAACCCAAAACTACTCTAAAAAGTAGTCTCTTTAAAAAACTTTTTTAAAAAAGTACCTTATTTAGTCACAATCAATTGTTTAAGGAGTATGAAAGAGTCCACCACTTACAGCCAAGAAGATAATGAATTGGAGCACTAGGGATAATCCAGATGAGAGACCTTCTGAGAATCACACTTATACTGGGTGACTTCAGCTCCATCCCAGTGC
This sequence comes from Cacajao melanocephalus, assembly GCA_963573385.1. Taxonomy (NCBI): domain Eukaryota; kingdom Metazoa; phylum Chordata; class Mammalia; order Primates; family Pitheciidae; genus Cacajao; species Cacajao melanocephalus. The sequence continues at coordinate 125,879 of CAUYLG010052845.1, read as the reverse complement.
TCATCTCCCACAGGGCTTGTGAAGGCTGTGCTCCCAAAACAGGGAAGAAGCTGGACACATCATTAAAAAATTTAAAAATAGGAAATTAAATAAACAGCCAAAACCATATTAATCTGGGCTTGGCAGATCTGTGCCCACAAATGTGCACCCTCAACTTTGTCCCATGAGGACAGAAGTATAAACAGACACTTAAGGATATTTTGTAGAAAGAAATAATAGGCAGACACAGACAGACTCACAACAGACAGTGACAGACTTACAGAGCACTTTCAGAGTTAGACAGGAACTGGTCTATTGCAGAAGAGCAGGAGGAAGCTGGAGACAGGGGAACAGCCACTTTTAGTTGAAACAGAAAACAGCCACAGATGAGGGACAGCCAAGCAGAAGTTGGGAAACAAAAAAGAAAGAAAACATAAAGATTAGCAGACATGTGATCCCAGCCTAAACGAGCCTGCCAATATAAAGTGCTTTTAGAGGAGGATAAGCAGGGGAGCATAATTATTGCACAACATGGTTATGCCACACTGTACGTTTAAAAAGCACACTTAAGTTAGTGATTCATTTGATTCTTGCAACACCTTGGGATGTTCACAGGGCACATTATTACCTTAATTTACCAAGTAAGGAAACTCAGTCTCTTCTTCCCTCCTGTAGCTAATCTCCATGATATGTCTATGTTGAAGACTCTTTGACAATAGAGTTGAATATATATGGCCACTTCCTTCACACAGTCATCTCTGACCATCTCAATGTGATACTCCCCTTCCTTCTTTTAAATAAACAGCACTTTCTGCAATTCATTTCACAATACAAGCCACTGTGGCTTGTTAAATGCAACTGCACATGAATTGAAAGAGCACGCTTTCAGATAGATTACATGCCTTTTGGGGAAAGGAGCCATGACGTATTCATTCAGCACAGTTAGGTATTTCACTGACCATTAACTGAGCAACGGTGGCTGAGAGTCAAATGTCCAGAATTCTAATCACATTTCCATTACTAAGTAGCCTTGCAACCTCAGACTTCTCTATGGTTCAATTTTCACATCTACACATAGAGACAACAACAGTACCCTCTGTCAGTGAGTTATGGAGAATAGTAGATGAAGTAAGGGATGTTCATCATGTACACATAATGCCTGGCATTACATTTATAAATATCAGCTGGTATCATTTTAATCAAACTTTAAGTTAAATATGTAATTGTTAATTTAGACCTCCAACTTTTTCTTCCTTCAACTTGATTTGTCTTGTATTTCATTAGCCTGATGATATGCCTTGGTATCGTGAACTAACAAAGCTCTCTAAAGGTTACCATCTGAAAACTATGTCTATTTTATGAAAATTTCCAATTTCAGTAATTCATATGACAATGTGAAAATCTAAGGAAGAAAACTCAAAAAAATTTTCAATGGGCTCTAAGTAATCAGTTGAAAATTTAAATATCTGAGTATCTGCATGTCATGCTTCTCTGAAAATTAAACTTCAAGGCAATAGATTCATTCACTCAAATAGCAGAAGGATTGTTGAATTTTTGTGCACAAAGGATATCCAAAACCACTCCTTCTCTCTTTATCTCCCACAATTAAATGGTGTTGAATGTTCCTGTATGGGGCTAGAATTACACATGGGATAATATTATAAATTACAATATTTGGCATATATATGTTACTTTATTGGACCTTAATAATTATATAATTATGATCCTAACAACTTTTACATACCTACTTAATATTTCTTACAAAAGTCACTTAATCATGTTGTTTTTTTTGGATATAACCCTTAAAGAGTTTAATGACTGAACTTTTAGTGTGCATTGTGAAGATAATAGAGACATGTCTGAAAGTAGTGATCAAATTCTGACAAAAAAAAATCAACCCTTTTTGTGTGAAAATTTCAGAAGATGATATAAAGCTTAGGAACACTTGTTTGCACCACAACACACTTTAAAATGATAAATGTGATTAATGTCATACAATAATGTTAAGATGAAATTTAAGGTATTACTATAAAACAACAATTTAGATTTTCAGAACCGTATAATTTGTATAACATGCCTGATCCACAGTCCCCTATTCATGTCAACTTTGCTGAATTAACAGTGTGGTTTTCCTGAGACCTCTGGCTGTTTGTATTTTTCACTGGATGGAATGACCATGTGAAACCTCACCAAGTTTAACCTATGGCTTTACATATAGAGATTGTCACTTACATTTGTATTGCAAACCATAACTGTATAAAGCCCTTGGGCGTCCATTATTCTGTTTTCCACTCACCACACACCCTTGAAATTGGTATTGTGAAGGTTGGAACAGAAAAGGAGTGTTACACATTTCTCCCAACCCCCACTTCCCAGAATGTAGAAAACTTTAAATGACCATGGCAGCCTATGATAAAAGGTCAATATTTCCATTCTTAAGTTCAGATATGTTTGGTACAGTCAGGACTTTAGCCTATCAGCCTGGGATACAGCTGAGGTAGGTCAGAGGCCTAGCAAGCAGCACAGGTGGCTGTTGTCTTAGCTGTTGTATGGATGGTGATGTGACAGGCCAGGGATTGGCTGGTGGTTAGCCAACTGCCTGGCAGCAGGTGTTAAGAAAATCTAAAGCCAAGAAGACAGGGACTATGTAGCCAACAAAAAGAAGAGGTCAGCAGAGAAACGGGATCCCAGAACACTGGCTCAGAATGCTTCAAACACCTGGATAGCTCCCAGACCTGCTTTGAGTTTCTAAGAACCCCGGCTTTCCTTATTACTTCTGTCTCCTCTACCCTGGCAAGAACTCTTGGCAACTTAAAATGGTCTTATTTACAAATATTGAGTTGTAAGACCTTATACTTATTTGCTTTTGCCCTAGAAGGAAGAGCTACATCTATTTTACTGTAGGGACCCATAGGGGTGTCTTTCTAGGCAGAGAGGTCCTCTTCCTCAGACTGAGAGCTCTGTGTCTTCTGGACAACAGTTGGGGAACAAGTCTCAGAACTGCTTCTAAGCACAGCTTACTTCTATCATTGGAAGCAGATGTCACTTGCTTATCCTCACAAGGCAAAACCCTGTCTACAAATGTATTTTATTTATTGTGCCCTATACATCAAGGACAATGCAGAAGATTCTTGATATGGTTTGCCTGTGTCCCCTCCCAAATCTCATCTTGAATTGTAGTTCCCATTATCCCCATGTGTTGTGGGAGGGACCCAGTGAGAGGTAACTGAATCATGGGAGTGGTTACGCCCATGCTGCCTTTCTCATGATAGTGTGTCAGTACTAATGAGACCTGATGGCTTTATAAGGGGCTTTTCCTTCTTTTGCTAGGGACTTCTGCTTGCCACCATGTTAAAAAGGATGTGTTCGCTTCCCCTTCCACCATGATTGTAAGTGTCCTGAGGCTTCCCCAGCCCTGCAGAACTGTGGGTCAATTAAATCTCTTTCCTTTATAAATTATTCAGTCCCAGGTATGTCTTTATTAGCAGTGTGAAATGGACAAATACACTTCTTAAACATAATTTTTATTATTTTTGCAGCAACAATACCAGGAAACACAAATTTACATACTGCTCCACAATAAAGTCTATTTGAATCTCCTGACTTAAAAAAAAAAAAAATCTGAGCTAAAGCTGGTTTAAGTACTATAGAAACAACAGGGTGATATGAAGATATAATGATTCCTTTTATAAACTAACTGCAAAATGTTAGCTTTTTTTTTTTATAGTCAGCAACTCACTCTAATGCTGTACCACTATGATCTTAACTTTGTTTAAACATCAATCCTTTTGCACACTTTGCTTAAATGAGTCTTGCCATAGTCTTTGGCCTACGCCAAATAATAAAACAGTTCTGATCTGACTACACAAGCTCTGCTGTCAAAAACGTCCCGGCTCCTCACCTGAACATTTCTCCAGTCCAAATACCTCTGCTGGTCTCTAGTGGCAGGCTGAGTCCTGGCATATTCTGAGGCCAGCTCTGCCCTGGGTAGGAACCATTAGAAGGTTGTTGGCTGCTGCAATGTATCTTTCTCTGCAGCATAAACAATAAGTTCCTACATGGCGGTTGCGTTTGTTTGGTCAGGGCTTTATCCATTAGGCTTGGTCATCAGCAGTTGGCTGGTTAAAAATACAGTCCTGATACCAAATGGCTGGAATCCAATTATCTCAGCTTCCTGTCTGCATAACCATGCCAGGGAGGAACACAGTCATATTTGCCTGCCTTGTCAGGCTCCTAGGATGCAAAATATATTGTTTGGAGAAAACTAACAAGCAACAGATCCTCAGATATTTTGATGGAGAGACAGCATGGTGTAGAAAAAGGACACACTGGTCCAGAATGCAAAATCTCTGGCACTAGTCCACGTTCTGCCTCTTCCTGGCTCAGTATCTAACTCTTCATTTCTCCAAGCTTCATTTTCTCATGTATTAGAGGGAGATCATAACAGCAACCACTGGGTGGTTGGGAGCTTCTAGTGAGATGATGTATGTGAAAGAGCTTTGAAAAGTATAATGATGATAATGGTGATGGTGATGGTGATGATAATAGCAATAATAGCTGACAGTTATTGAGTGCCTATTATGAGTAAGGCACTGTCCTATTTGTTTGATGTGCACTATCTTATTTAATATCCACAAGTATCCTTTGAAGAACTGATGACAATGATAATGATGATCTTAATAAGGATAGCTAACATTTCTTAAATATTTACTATATATAAACCTCCAGTCCCAGCATTTTAAGCATATTAACATATGCAGCTTCCCATCACGTAAAATAAGTAATATTATCATCTCTACTTGACATATGAGGAAAATTAGATACAGAAGTTGGATAATTTGCTCAAGATCATACTGATAGTAAGAGGCCATAAGGATTCAAATGCATGCATTCTGATTATAGAATAGAAGTTGCCAACTTTTTTAGAGTTGGCAAACTTTTTCTTTGAAGGGCTAGATGTAAGTATTTTAGGCCTTGAAGCCACATACAGTCTCGGTTGCATATTCTTTTTTGCTTTCCTTTTTTTCCTGTTTGATTTTTGTTGTTTGTTTTTATACCCCTTTACAAATGCAAAAAAAAAAAAAATTTTAGCTCAAGGATCACACACAAAAAACACCCATATGGCTGAACTTGGCCCACAGAGCTATAGTTTGCTAACTCTTGCTCTAGAAGTAATTTCTTTTTTTGAGACAGAGTCTCACTCTGTTGCCCAGGCTGGAGTACAGCGGCACAATCTCAGCTCACTGCAACATCTGTCTCCCAGATTCAGGCAATTTTCCTGCCTCAGCCTCACAAGTAGCTGGGATTACAGGCACCTACCACCATGCCCAGCCACTTATTATATTTTTAGTAAAGATGGGGTTTCACCATGTTGACCAGGCTGGTCTTGAACTCCTGACCTCAAATGATCTGCTCGCCTCAGCATCCCAAAGTGCTAGGATTACAAGCATGAGCCACCATGGGCCTGGCCTCTAGAAGTAATTTCTATTTTACGGATAAGAAAACTAAAGATCAAAAGCTTCAGGAATTTAACTAAGGCTATTCAGTAAGTGCTGAAATCAGGATCTGAATCCAGTTTTGCTTACTTTCAAAAATTGTGTCAACCTAAATGATACTGTCTCCATGTATGCTGTTAAAATGCAGGCTATTATTACTAAGTCAGAGATACTGTACTCGCTCTAGTCAATTTTCATATTGAATATACTTTCTCCTCTTGGAACAGACTTAGGGACCAGATAGCAGGCTGAGAGTTAGCTGACCCCATGCCTACTACAATGCCTGACACACAGTAGGCATATAATAAATAACTTTTTATTGAGTGAAATAATTCTGATTTCTGATTGAATTCAATCATTCGCTAATATCTCAGCCATTTTCCCAGACTCTTCCATATTTTGCCTTTGAACCTTCCCTTCCTTGTAAAGGAAGGCAATAACATATTCCTCAATCCAGTTTCTAGGGAACCTAGAACAATTTATGAGATAATTTCCATAGAACTATTTGGAGGAAAGAAAGATGTTATACGTAGGAATATTATTTTTACAATGAGTCATTGTGCTGACAAAAATGGCACTAGAAGACTGTACTTATGCTTCTAAATAAATACATCACTAACCACAGGCGGGAAAATAGGGAGAACTAGTGACTTCATTGTAAATCATTATTGTTGTATCTACCAATACAGTTTCACATTAAAGCAGAAATTTTAATTTTTATTTAACTTCGGATTTTTACTTCAGGGAATACATGAATTTCTCAGAAATGTGGCAAAAATGTTGTGCATATGTCCAGAGTTTTAGGGAAAAGATCATAGATTTCATCAGACTCTCAAAAGGATTTATTATGCCTTGGATGTTGGCACTACAGCAGAATCGTTTCAGTGTAGTTTACCTTTGATGAGAAAAAGGGAAACATCAAAGTTGTTGGTGTGTGGTGATTAGTACTAGGTTTTCCAGATGTCCTTGTCTATGTGATACCTTCTTAGACTCTCAAGATACTTACACCAGTTTCCCCCTGGCATAGGTGCGTGGGTCTGCAAACACATCTGGAATATTAATCACAGTCCAGGCTGGCCACGGTGATCAGCACTCAGAGGACCCAACAGGATATATGCAGCTGCAGAAGGCAGCAGTACAGAATCTCTTCCATTTTACCTTTGGCCCCAAGATCAGGCCCACAGAGACTGCCATAACAAGCCCTGAGTCTATTATTTTGCGTTACTAGCACTTAGCACAATGCTTGGCACACAGTGGGTGTCTCATTAAAGTTTGTTTAAATGAAACCAAGCACGATGGTGAAATTGATAGCATTTTTTCCTTACATTTCTGAGATGGTTAATAAGGTTGTTTCATTTCTGTTATCTCCTGAGATACTCTATGTATATGGCCCCATGTGTCTTTGTCAGTTAGAGGGTGATTTTTACCTTGTCTTCTTTGTTGCCGGTGGTGCTGGTGACGTTGGTGTTGGTATTGTTGGCTAGTTTAATGTGGAGATAGCTAATTTGGATGCTTCTCTTTTGTATGTAGGCCTGAGAACATCCACGGAGATTATGGTTATTACCCCAGGGAACTACGTCCTGTGGAAAAATGTATTAAACAGACCAGGGTGGGCTTGATTAGGTTTCATAGACATGGTACTCAATGAACTTGGCCTTGGTTTTAACTGGCAGGTGAGGGAAGCAAAGCACAGTTAGTGGGCTGCAGCAGAGCAGAGAGAAGTTGCACACGGCCTGAGAGTTGAAATAAGAAGTGGGAGTTGGCCCCGTTTTACTTATTGTACTCCGAATTGGGCACTGTGTTGTAGGTGTGGATGACATACTGATGAGCAACTGGGCACTACTACTTAAAGTTTTTGAGTAGAGTTGCCGAATATAGAACATTTTAGGGGGATATTACTTTATTTTTTTTTCTTTTTGGATTTATTGTTGTGTGTGTATGTGTGATTTTTAAAAACATCAACTTGATGGTATGTCCAGATGTAGAAGGAAAAGAGGTAGAAGATAGCTGTAGTTGTCCTCATGAAGTCATGAGCAGTGAAAGACCAGATAAGGTGTTCAAAGAGAATTTGAAGACTAAACGTAAAAGACTTGGAAGGTACGAAAATCAAAAATGACTTCCTGACTGGAATATTACACAAACAGTAATAAGAATAGTAATATCTTGAATTTGTTGCCCAGTCTTACATATTTTAGAATATAGTATCTTAATGAACCTCACTGGTCTTAATACTTTTTGCCCTGCTTTTTGGTTTTTCTGACTAGATATTTCTCACCTATTAACATAATCACGATTGTTTTTTATTCAGTGGCCATTGAACAAAATCGATTTATGTATCTCTCCTCTAACAACACAAAAACACTTACCAAGTGAATGAATAAAATTTGGTGAGGTAGTCTAGGGCATTTGTTTCATGAGAAAGCTGAGACCCAGAAGGGTAAGTGGCTTGCCAGAATTTACCCAGCTGGTGAGTGGCAAAATGCAAGGTGGAATCAGAATCCATGTCCTTTTTTCCATTATTCAGGCTACCACAGTGAAACCATCGGCTGCAACAGGAAGGTCTGAATAGCAAATAAATTCCAGGAAATTAGAGAATAAATAGAGAATGCTCTCCACTGAGAAGGCTACTATTAGATGAGACAGAACTGAAGAATGATTTTGGCCTTTTGGCCTTACAAGTTCAGTGGTTCCAGACGGCTCTGTGCTGAGGAGAGAAGATGCAATAGTAAGGGTGACCCTGATAAGAGTACCCTTTCCTAGTTCCTTCCACTGACTCACATCCCTTGACCAACTGCCCACTCTCTAGCTGGCTGGGACAAGAGGTCTCACCAGAAATGGTGCCTCTGCTCAGCCAGCCAAGGCCTTTTCACTTGAAATTACAGAAGCCTGGCTTGGGTTCTCTTTCAAAAAGCCTTAGTAGTTAATGACTCACAATCTCCCCAGTGGCGAATTCCCCAGGATGATAAAAAAGAGATTTCTGTAAGTCTTTGGAGGAAGAATGTGGGGTGGGGTGGGAGGGCTGATCTTCATCCTGTTCAAGAATTTCATCATTAAGGAGCGGCATATGGGTCCCTATTTGTACCCTATTGACTGTTGATTGCCTTGTTGATTCAGGGGACCAAGACCAGAATGAAATGATGTAATTACCTAATAGCATTCAATACGGAGAAAAACTAAATTGAAATTAAATCTTCTGATCTCAACCAAGTTTTTAAAAGTACAGATAATGTCTGCCCTTTCATTCAAGGCTCCAGACCAATTTAAATGACTATTCATCCAGGCTACTAGGCTACTCTCACATATTATAAAATGTCTTCTAATTTCAGAGGGAGTGTCTCTTCAAAGTTTGATGGTATTACTTCTGTCTCTCACCTTCTAGGCAGAGAGAAAAATAGAGCATGGTTTCTCAATATAGATGGATCTAGGTTTGTAGCCTGACTCTGCTCATAACAACTTGTACAACCTTTGGATAGAAATGCAGTCTCCTTAAGCCTCCTTTTACTTATCCATAAAATGGGCATTATATACAATAATAATTTAAGAAATAATAGAAACTACCAATTTTCTCCCTGGCAGAGTATAAGTTGCTATTATAATTTTATTTAAATTATATAACCTCATGAGTTAGATAACGTTAATACCTCTATTTTTACCAATGCAGAAACTGAAGCTCAGAGAAAGTAATTAAGGTGTCCAAAGAAACAAATTTGGCAAATTGGGAAACAGGGATTCACTCCAGTCCACACTTTTTATGAGAATTAAATGTTACCAAATATGTAAAGTGTTTAGGTAGTCCTGACATATCTCATACGCTCAATAAAGTTGCGTCCTTTTACTGTCTTAGAAGGTGAAGTGAGACTCTTGCTTGTGAGACATATTAATTGGAGAGGATTAAGAGACATATTAAGAGCGTCATAACAAGACACTGAATGACAAGTAGATGCCATTTCCCATCCATGCAGATTATGTTTCTTCTCTGACTCCACAGCCAAATTCTTTACCATCTCCATCTTCTCCTGAATAGTCTTCTTAGCCTTTCCCTTTTCAGATTAGAAAACTGGCACAGAAACAATCACTGCCTGCCACTTCCACCACTTCCCCACTCCTGGTTTCTCAACACTCTTTCCATATGACTTCACATACTGCTTCTGAATTTCAAATGTCATGAAATTCAGAGTAATAATAGTAACAGCTACACTTCAGTGAGAGCTTACTGTATGCCACAGACTGTGTGCCACTATTTATATGCTTTAACCCACTGAAGCCTCATCACCCTGGGTGGGGGATGTGCTATCATTATCCCCTTGCAAAGAAGAAACTGAGGCTCAGAGAGTTGAGGTATTTGCCTGTCTCACATGTTCAGTAACTGGTAGTGTCTCAGTCTCAACTTATGTCCATCTAATGTCAAAGCCCAAGCTCCTAACCAAAGACAGTTTCTCAATTTACAAATGGCAAAACTTTAAGCAGAAAGGGGCAGAGACATGCCCAATCATACAGCAAATTTGAAAGAATGCTGTGGACAAATTAGACATTTTCTGACATCTTTTGAATATGCTCTATTACACTCTAGCCTGAATAACTTTCACTGGGTCCATTCGACATCCGTGGCTCCGTTCATGCTTCCTTCACTCCATGTTGTCTCAATAAATGCCATTATTGGTGAAATGGAGGCCAATGTCCTCTAGGATTATACAATGTCAAGTAACTCACAAAACTTCAGTATGCTTCATTACAGCATTCTATAAATACAAAACTTTAAGCTTAAGTTGTTTTTCAATAGACAGAACCAAAAGAGAAAATAAACTTGCCATAACTCAGGGATATAACAGTATTTTAAAACTCTAATCTTTCTGCCACTTGCAAGAGGTATGTATGATAAACATCTTCATTTTATTCAAAACTGTCATGGAAATATTTTTCTCTTATCAGAAGGCTGCAGCTTTTGCAGTGGGTGGAGTACTAATGGCAGAGCAGCACTGAGATTTGGCACTGAAGGGGCAAAGTTGTCTGCTGGTACAGTGGAGATGCTGTAACAATGAAAAGCTTCACATTCTTCCAAACAAATATATCCAGTGAATTTATTTGATAACTTCAGTGCACAAAAATCTGTGCTGGACCCTAGGAAAGAAAAAGATGAGCAATAAGAATTGGCTGCAGTCCTCAAGGAGCTCAAAATCTGGTAGGAGAGATCAAAAAGGACATAATTAATGAAACACACTGAAAAGCATATCAAAATGTCACAGGAGAAGAACAAATAAAGTGTTTGGGGATTGGAATAGGTCAAAAACCTCACGCTGACCTGGAGGCTGGAAAAGACTTCCCGTAGGAGGTGGTATTTGAAATACACTATGTAAGAGATGCCAGGGGAAGCATGCCCAGTGGAAAGAACAGCAGGACTAGTATCTGAATGCAAAAATCCAAAGAGTTGAGCATATTGTTTGCTTTGCAGAGAGGAAGGGGAACAACTGGAAGAAAACCTGTAACAGTAGACTTAGAGAAAGTATTGGTAGGCAATGAGGAGTCCTTGAGGGATTTCGACTGGGGAAATGGCATGCTGAAAGTTATGTTTTAGAGCCTAATGCCCCAGTCCAGATGAAAGATAATGTCAGTTGTAGAAAGGATGATGTCAGTAAGGATAGAGATAAGGAAATGCATGAGAAAGTCTACTGATTACATAATTAGATTGATTTGCACTCATTTCTGATAAAACAATTTTTAACAGGAATCACTTTCTGGCTGGCCAATAATTGGCTTTTCCTTCCAATTAGATGCTATTTGGAACTAGCTAACTTGACATCAATGAAGACCTACTGTGTAAATGCATACTTATTTTTTTGTTTGCAGACAGCCAAAACTCCATGGAGAAAAAAGGAGGCGAAGGGGAAAAGTGCACAAAAAGAGAATCCATCCATTTCAAGGATGGTTCTTGCTGTTAACGAGAACAACCCTCAGATGGATCAAGTCCCCTTAGATTTGGCAGAACCTGGGCTCCATTTCCAGCTGCAGGTAATTTCTGCATCTTTGGAAAAATTCCGGGTTAACCTCTCTGATGTTCAGCCTGGTTTCTTTGCCTGTGTGATGGGAAAATGGTACTTACCTTACAGGATTAAATGAGGTGTCTCATGTAAAATGCTTTTACCAAGCCTGACTTGTAGTGAGTAACTGGTAAATGACACCTAAAGCTACTGAATTATGATCAGACTTTACTTACTTCTCTGATCCCATTTCCTACCACTTTTTTTCACATTCATTAGGCTGTAGCTGGCTATGTCAAGCACCTTTCTGCTCCAGTGCATTTGTATTTGCCTTTCCCTTTGCCTGACATATTCAGGCATATATGGCTGACTACTTAGCATTCTTGTGCCCCCTCACAGAGCGTACCTCCTCCTTCAAACCTTCCTTAACCACTTCAGCTAAAACACCCCCTTGCCCATCTCTATTTTTTATTCTCTTTATAGCCCATGAAATTTGTCTTATTCATGTACATATGTCTCCTTGTTTATTTTCTGGTTCCTGACAAGAGAAAGTAGAGACCTTGTCAGGCTCCTTTATTAATACACCTCTGGCAGGAGACCCTGCCTCATAGTCAGTGTTCAGAAAATTTCTATTCCTCTGAATGCCATGGTGCTATTGAGAGAATTAAATTGCAACAAATAGAAACCACCCAGCACACAGTAAGTGCTAAATCAATACTAGCCTTTTCCTCTTGAATGAATATAGAGATGCCCCAACATGAAAATAGACAAATTGTCTATTTGGAAAGAAATCAAGAAAGAGGGCATTCTTCCAAGGGTAGGTTAATTTGGAAGTGGATTCTGCAGGTAGTATCTGGAGTCTAGTAGCAGGTGCTTTACAGCCAGTGAAGGCTCAGGTCTTTATTCTAGAAAGGAAGTTTCAGGAGATGGTGTGCTTTCTGATTGGAGGAAGAGATTTTATAACAAGGAGGTGTGATTCTGAGGAAATGATTGTCATCTGGAAAAAACAATTCATGGCAGTATTATGAACACTGCCTCAAAAAACTAAAGATGGGGAAAACAAGCACTGGCACAGAGGATATTTCCCAGTTCATCTCTTGGGCTTTAGGTTCCCAAGAAGATTCCTTCCAGGGCATAGATTATAATAAGCAGAGATGGCGGATCCAGACCTACGTATTCCCCATCCTGCTTGAACCTTTTATGTGATGGAATTCCAGATAAATTTGTGTATGAACAAAAGATTCTAATATGAAAACCTAATTTTTGTTCAGCCCAGCATTTTATGTGTGAGAAGATAAGAGGTCCTAAGAGGTAAAAAAAAAAAAAAAAGAGCTAAGTCTATTTTACTCTGGACATTACTCTGTCTCCTGAATGCTGACAGGGTTTATTCCATTGTTCCATGCACAGAAGAGATGGGACCTAGATTTCACTGACACATAACCTAGGCCTAAGGGAGAGACAAAGTCCAGGCTCTTGGATGGCTCATGACACCCCCATTTTTTTTTTCTAAAGGCGTCAGCAGGGATGCATATGCTTAACCTCAATCTAAGACCTCCAGATATATATTGTCACACTGCCTTAAATGGCTCCTCGTGGTTTGTGCCCTGAGAGTAGCTGGACGGGATCCCCAACCTCGGCTCATGAGGTGACTATGTCATAGAGATCTGTCCTATTGCTGGAGGCCTTGATGAAGGTGACAGACAGGTAGCATCTGGTAAAAATCAATTATCTAGGGGCCCACGGCTTCTAGCTTTCCTTTAGGGGGAACCTGGTACTGGAGTCAGAAAATTCTCCAGCATCAAAAGACATAGCTACTGGAGGATGCTCTAGGATCCTGGAGGTTACCGAGAAGCTCCACAAAACTGAGGCATGGGAGTTGACTTTGGCATTTTATTGCATATCCAAAATTCAGTTATTAGTTTTCAGACTCAATTTTTCCTTGAATATATAATATATATAAACATGTACAGAATGTACTCATATAAACATATGTATAATTTATCAATAAATAGAATTTATCCATTAAAAAACCTATGTTGGCTCCAATTTTTCCCATAACACATTCCAGGGAACTGCATCAAAAAGTAGATAATCATAAAGCCAAAGATGCTTTCCATGTAAACAAAGTTAGAATCAGGGATTCCAGGACCTTCAAATCCTTAGCTTCCAATAAATCATAGCTGTAACTAACAACCTCATAAACCAAAAACACAACCATCATTACAATTTGCAATCCTTTGAAATTATAAAATTAAGTTTTACATTCTATGTGGTGGGCACACATGTACTTTGTATGTTGATTACACAAGGGAACTCAGTGCATTATAAACTATATGAGTGGCCCCTTTGTAATTCTACTAAATGTAAATAAAATTAAGGTGTTCGCTAAAATAACATTAAACCACAATTAACAATCATATACATAGACTATCAGATCAGGAAAATTCTCAAAAGTTATGTTCAATGTCTTAGTTGATTCTTTATGTAGTATTCGTATTAGCTGGTCATAGTCTGGTCTAAGTTTGATTTTTTTCATAGGATTTATATATATATATATAATTTATAGTGTGGGGTGATTCTGATGTCCCATGTATTTTCTTCTCCAAATACACTTTTCACAGTGAACAGACATTTGAATCTTATTCCATGTGACTCTGAAGTTATATGAGATGTTACACTCATTATTATCAAAATCAGCCCGTAGTCCCCTACTTTGTGAATAGCAAAATCCCTTTAAATGAGTTTTTGTGATATATAAATGTGTGTGTTGGGCAACCTGAAATGACCAAATTAGGACAGGTGGATTTAGAAGAATTAATAGCTAAAGGGTGCTTCCACCATTCCTAGAATATTATTATTATTATTGATTGATTGATTTTGTGAGATAGAGTCTCACTTTATTGGCTAGGCTCAAGTGAAGTGGTGCAATCTCGGTTCAATGCAGCCTCTGCCTCACGGGTTTAAGCAGTTCTCCTGCCTCAGCATCTCAAGTAGTTGGGACTACAAGCAGATGCCACCATACCCAACTAATTTTTGTAGTTTTAGTAGAGATCAGGTTTCACCCTGTTGGCCAGGCTCGAACTCCTAACCTCAAGTGATTCACCACCTCTGCCTCCCAAAGTGCTGGGAATACAGGAAGAATTAATACCCAAAGGGTATTCCTAGAATATTATTTTTTAACAAGGCTCTGGGTTTGACATTTACCTTTCTGCGACCTTTGCCCTGAGGCATTTCTTTCTCTGTTTCTTTATCAACATAGACATTTACTCTCTAAGTTGGGTCACCTCCTGGTGAATAAATTCTTAGTCCTTGAGTGCTCAGGCACATCCACAGTAATCCAAAAACACTCAAAGACATGATAAATATGTGGAATGGCATTTTATGATTTACACAATGTTTTCACACAAAAAATTATCTTATTTATCTCCACAACAACTTAGTGCAGTAGGTAAGAGAAATTCTTTCTGAGGTCTGAGACATTCAGCAATTAGGTCAATTGGCTTAATAAGTCAGCAATGGACCCACTGCATGCACTGCCTCTGTGCTGTCTGCCTCCCACCAATGTGCTCATGCAGGCAGTGGGTGGGCATGTGGGCAGCCATAGCACATTCGTTGGGCCTCATCATCGGGTCCAGAGCTGTAGGCCCCAGAAGCTGGCTGCTCCCTTCTTCATATTACAAAAGGATCATCCTCAAAATGGTGCTTGCCTCCTAATGTTGGTTGCTGAGCGTAGTGATGGCAGGGGGACAATGACTTGAAAAATCCAAGGGGGTGGTCCAGCCACAGAGTCAGGGTGCAAGTTAGAACTTAAATAAACTTTCTTCATACATCACAATAATGGGTCCCTGTTTCAATCTGCTCCATTGATCAGGGAGAATCCCAATCTACACAAAGAGCATTTCAGCCTGGAGAGATATTTCTCAGGAATTCTGAATAGCATTTCTCTTTCAGAGGCTATTTCTCTTCCCTAAAACATGACTTTATCCCCAACAGAATTAAGCCTTCATAGGACAGAAAGCCTTTATTATTATTATTATTATTATTATTATTTTCTTTTTGGCATTTGGATGGTTTGGTCAATCTTCTCTTCCTTATTCCAAAGTTTCTTCCTGTCGGTTTCAGTTCCAGAACTAAAGTAAACAATAATGGAAATGATAACTGGCACTTCATAAGCAACAAGAAAAACAGAGAATCTGATAAACAGTCCTGAGATACTATCAAACCACAGCCAAGATCAGAGTCAGAACCTCACATGGCTCTGGATTTGGCATTTACCTTTCTGGGGCTTTTGCTCTGGGGCATTAGCAACAGCCACTGACTCAGCTTTGAACAAAAGACATCCAGGTTAATATGAAGGACAAAGCTGGCAAGGTCAGGGGTCTAAAAGGCCCAAATGAGGAGGGTTGTTCCTTTGAAACAAAGCCAAAAGGCAGGCAGGCCATGGCTTCTCGAGGTAGCAGATGGCTATAGCAGCATGCTGTTATCCTAGAAACAAAAGTAAAACTTAAAGATCCTCTAGTCCAAACTTGAGTGGGGGTCCAGAGATGAAAGAACATTATTCAAGATCTCACAGCTTGTTAGGAGCACAGCCAGGGCTGCAACTTGAGTCCTCTGGCTTCAAGCCCAGCATTGTTTACCATTCCCAGTACTGCCGGATCCTGCCCTCCTTCACCTGGGGGGCTGCAGGGGAAAGCGAGTCTACTCAGTGTGAACTTCCAACAGTTCTCTCCTTTGGGAGGAACAAAGCCAGACTGAAGAGTCTTAAAATAATATCACAAGTTCATGGGAAAGATCCTGAAGCCTAAAAAACACCTACGATGTTGCCAGCCCTGCCCAAGGCTCCTTAGGAGATGTCCCGTTCTAGCCCAGCAGGAAGAGCCAGCATCTCAGGGCAGACACGCCAGCGGCCAGGACACCAGGGGGAAGCTAACTGTCTTCAGCTTCCCTCCAGAGTTGCTGTGGAGACCATTTTCCTCTGACAGATCTCTGACCCTGTGTCTTCCAAGGAAAATAAATGGAGCATGTCCTGAAGAGGAGGACGGACATTGGACATAAGGAAGAGCAAGTGGATGTCTGGGATTGACATGGAGGCGGGCCAAGAGGATGCATGCTTGGACCCAGATACAGGGAGAAAAGTGTGTTAGCTTCCGGCATAGAACAGGGTGAAGAAGAGACACAGGGTAGCTTGAGCATGGCTGTGACGGATGTGACCAAGCAAGTAAGCAAGACAAGAGCGACGACTCTGGCTAAGACAGGAGCAGAGAGGGAGTATTTTGTCAATATCTGTGAGCCCACACAGCAAAGAAGGCATATTTGGAGACATCAGTGACCGAGACAGGACGCAGCAAGACATCAGTGACCGAGATAGGTCATGGTTAGAACGTGAGACAGACCACGTACAGTGAGTGATGAGAACGTGTCAGACACCAGAGACCATGCAACAAGAGCAGATACTCTGGGAAGAGGGAGTGCTGGGAAATAAAAAGTGAACAAGGAGGCCATTATGTCCCCTGACTCCTTCCGGTGCCACCTGCTGGAATCTCGGAGGAAAAGCCCAGGATGCACCGGGTTCCTGCACCAGCTGACGGAAGGCCTCAGGTGAAGAGAATACCGGGTACAGTCACGCACAAGCAGCAGCTTAGGACCCGGCCCTCTTTCGGAGGCATGGCTGTCTTCTGGGTCATTGTCCCAGGGGCCTAAGTGTCACTGGGCTGAGCAGCCACCAAAGGAGAAGTTGCTGGCGGGTGACACTGACTCTCCCATTGGCCACCACACTCCACTGCATCCCTAGAGAGAGGAGAAGATTACAGAACCTCAGAGTTGGAATAAATGTTACAGATCATCTCCTGAAAGAGCCCAGCTGCATGGCAGGAACCCTCTGTGCCATGTAGATGGGTGGCTAATTGGCCTCTACTTAGGAATTTCCAGTGACAGTCCAGTCCATATTAATTTGGGGCAACACTAGCTATTAGAAATAGCCCATTAATGTTTAGCCAAAATCAGCCTCCTTACAACTTCTACCTGGTGGACCTATGGAGCCAGCAGGTCCACTCCGCATTGTGCCCTCTACCGATTATATCCACTAACTTTTCTCTGCTCCAGGCTACACATTCCCATTTTTTTTTAACAGTTCATTATATATTATAGTTTCCAGATTATTCCCCATAATGGGCTCTGTCCTTTGAACACCTCTCTTGAATTATGGTAGTAGGAAAGTGCACAAACCTTTACATTGAGCCAGACTTACATCATGTACTTTTCATCATCAATTGGGTTTACTTCTATGAATGTAGTCAAATTCAGTTCATTTCTAACAATGGTAATATGCTATTGGTTTATATTGAGCTTCCTGCCAACTTTGATCTTTTTTGATACAACAACTGTCAATTCCTGAGGTTCTTTGTTACATTGCTGCATAGTTGATTTTATTTATTTATTTATTTGAGCCAAAATATAAACCACCACATTTTTCTCAGTTAAACTTTGTTATATTGGTTTGGTATCACTTTAGTCAGCTGAGATCATTCTAAATCATAGCAAATTTAACGTTCAAGATATGATTATTTAGCACCTACTCAAACTAGATTTTAAGGTTTTTGCAAGCACATAGGAAGATCAAATAATCTACAATGGTAGATATTTCAGTTTAGTGTCATCTGCCTTTTAGTTTTTCAGGCCAGGTAAAAAACTTTGAGCAAGATAAAACAGAGAATCATAGTTACTCCAAGACAGGCTTCCTTGCAGTCAAACATCTAACCCTCAGTGTGCCTGAGAATGGACCCACTCTGACAGGCTTTGTTCAATGCCTTGCTAAAATGTCTCTGCCAAACAGAAAATCTGTCCTAACAGATAAAGAAATTTTTTGGCATGAATCATTATACAACACTGAATCTTGCTTACAAATCATTTCTCAAGCTATGAGTCTCTGGTTTCTGGAGTTTAGCTTTAGTGTTTCTTGAAAAATTGGGGCAATATTTACTATCTCCAGGCTTTCACCTATTCCCCAGTCCTAGAAGGAGATTATTCAGACTTGTTAGCAACAAGTTCCTTTAAGCCCCTGAGATATGACACATCTTGGCTCAGAGAGAGTTAAAGGCTTTCCATCAATCCTGGACAGCAACTTTCTCCCTAAAATGTTCTCTTCTTTCCAGTTGGAAGTCTATTCTTATTACAGCAGAATATGCAAGATTTCTTCCCTAAATAATGAGATCTAACTATTTCTGGATTAGATCTGAACATAGCTCTGAACATAGCTTTTGTTCATCCTTGATTCATCCTTGGTTATATGTTCCTTCCTCCAGATTTTCCACATGCCATTTTAAAGTGTAAGCTCTCTAGATAACTCAAAATGTGCCCTCAGGCCTTTACATGCTCCCTGACATTTGTATCTGTCTTATTCGTTGAATACATCTATTGAGAGAAAAAAGAATGAATGAAAAAGAAGGAATGAAGGTAAAAAAAGGAAGGTAGGAGAGAAGGAAGAAATGGGAGGAGGAAGAAAAGAAAGAGAAGAAGGAAAAAAGGAAGGGAAGGAGGGAGAGAGGGAAGAAAGAAAAGAATTTCTCATCTCTCATTGGCCAAATTCCCTTTGTATCATATTTGTTAATATTGTCATCATTAGCAACAATAAAAATAACCACCCATTAGTGCAGCAATGGTGTGCCAGGCATTGAGTTAAGTTCACTATGTGCCTTAATTCACGTATTATACCCGTTTAACAGACAAGGAAACTGAGCTTCAGGGGGTATAAGTAATTTCTCCAAGGGTACACAGTTAATAAATGACAGGGTCAGACCTTACATTTAAGTTATTTTTGACACAGGCATCTGTTGCTATTAATTGTTCTACTGTATTGTCACTCATCATTTTGACAACCAGCACCAGATACAGTATTAAGGTCTCACTGTCTCTAGCATTTTTTTGTCCCACTATGGGAGACTCCTGGGTGAAATGAATATGTACAAGGGTGCATGTTGCAAATGTTCCACCTGTGAGAAACCTACACTGTGATGTGGCTTCTTCATTCATTGCAACACAATATGACTGTGACACTAACATGGGACTCTTTCCTGCTAACTCCATCTGACCATTAAAGAGTCATTGCCAAGTGGAGCCAATATTTTCTGTGCAGTACAACTAGGGAGATTCGGTGTAAAGGGGAAAAAAAAAATCCCTGCAAAGGTAGGAGGAAAGTAGGGAAGACAAAGAGAGGGGCTGCATAAATGAACGTAACAATGAGAGGGAGGATAAAAGACAAGGCCAAAAGATCAGAGCTAAAAAAAAAAAAAAAGCCATGTGTCTGGGCATGTGCAAGGCTCCAGAGCAGTTGGAGAGAGGAAGAAGTTCTTTGAGAAGTGTTTTCTGAAGGATTACATTGGTGCGCTCTCTCTCTCTCGTTCTCTCTCTCTCTCTCTCTTATACACTGGCAAACTCAGCTTCAATATATTGGCTCTCTTGTACAATTCTTCTAGAGATTTAAATAAAGATTGAAAATACTCTAAAATTGCTATTTGATGCCTAATGCCCGGTTACATCAATATAGCTCTGGCCATGGAGAAAGGAGAATGGCCCAGCTTCTAACTCCATGAAGGACTTACAACCATCTCTCTCTCAGCAGCACAAATGGGAACCTGAGACTAATGATAGAGTGATTTTATAGACAGTTGGCTCATAGCTGCAGTTTTTATTGTTATACTTATATAATTGTTCACAGTTAACAGTTCAGTGTCATCTGTCTTGTAGGTCTTCATGTGTGATTAAAAACAATATATGGTACATTCTGCTGCACCGCAAGAGACCTCCCTCCTGTGCAACAGATCATGCTCAGTGCACAGGGCCTTAACACTCCGAAAGCCCATTTCACTCCCAGCTACCAGGTCGCCCTACTAATTCAGAGAAGAAAGCAGCAGAGTGTAGCAATGTGAGCAGTAAACCAGAAGACTGGGACCTGGTTCTGATGCCTTCGGAGCCTCCAGCTGAGTGACTCTGGATGACTTTGTCCCTTTTCTGTGCCTCACTTTTCCCATTTGTTAAATGAGGGGGAGGATCATCTATAAGCTCCTTTGCAGCTCTGACATTCTGATTCTATGAGTAGCAGGGATGGTGGGTGACAGAGACAGGGCTTCTGATTGGGCACCAGCTGTGTGTGGGACTGTTCTCCAAAGCTGTGGGTAATTGCTTCAAATTTGGCTTTTAATATTCTATTGTTAGTATCTGATACTTTATATTCCATGTGGAGGGAAGAGGTTTCACTGGAAACACAGGGAGGGTAATTTTTGGATCTGTATTAAAGAATCTGAAAGACCTCAATTTCTGAATCTGCGAAATTACATTGCAAAGCTGTTAAACGTATCTGGGTAGGATAGGATAGGGTGGGGCTGAGATGCTACAACTTAAAATGCAGCGAGATCACAACTGTCTCTCCTCAAACATATGTTTGATCAAAAACATTGGCAGAGCCACTCAAAATCCCTGATGCAAAACATCATTTAAAAAGAACCTTTCTCCAGTATTTTAACGGATGAGTTTTTAAAATGCAGTTTCTTGTTGTAATAGTTTTGGTAAAATCCTTGACAATTTACAAAGCATTTTCAGAGTTTTTTCACATTTAATCTTCAATGCAAATCTGTAAGGCAAGAAGGTACAGAGTCTTATTTCCACTTGAAAGGAAGAGGAAAGTGTGATGCAGGGGCATGGACTGATCGATGGGTAATGGTGGATCTAGTGCTATAACTCAGGTATTCTGCCCATTGGGAAACATGGAAATCATTTATGCGGTAGGAAGTTTTATAATGAAGTTTAATATTAGCAGTTAATGAAACAGACTTACAATTGCCTGTTCTCTAGAAGAAAGAATAGGAGGAGGAGGAAGAAGAAAAGAGGGAGGAGGAGGAGAATCACTTGCTAAGTCATCTTTCTCAAAGGTCCAGAGGCTATGCGCACATGAATAATATTGGGTATTTGTATAAAATACAGATTCCCAGGATCTACACCAGACCTTTGACAGTTAGGGCAGGAGGGCAGGGGTGAGGTGGAGAGAGCAGCAATCTACATTTTAAAAAACTGCTCTCAGCTGATTCTTATGCACACAGGCGTATGAGATTTCCCTCCAGATATTCTACTCACAGGGGAGAGAGAGCTTACAGATAGAGACGTAGGGGGCAGTAGAGAGAAAGCAAACCAGCAGGTCACAGGGGCCAGAGCTAGAAGTCTGAGGCATTCATCGATGATCCCAAAGAGAAAGGAATGGAAATAATGAAATGAGACATACATTTCAGCAAAGTATGAAAACCAATAAATACCTGCTTGTATTTATTTATTGGATAAGTGGGTATTTATTGGTTTTGTCACATTAGTAGGTAAACAGATGAGAAAAGACTTGATGATCATGAAAATGAGAAAGCAAAAAATGTTAAGAGATATGCACAAAGCAATGTTTTTTTAGGTGCTCTTCATGTGATGAGAAATAGAATTCTTGGGTATTGTTAGCTGATAAAAACTAAGTTGTCTATAAAATGCTAGGCACATAGATTTGTAACAAATTATTAGCTAGTTCGCTTATTAAAAGTCCATTTCTTCATTTGTCTTTAGATTCACTATCAACTAGAATTTTATGGAGGCTAAAAGATCAAGTGTTTCCTAAACACGGGATGTGTTCTGTGAGTGATATCTCAGACGATGGGCACAGCATTAAATAATCTGCATAACAGCAAGGGGATTCCAATTATTTCATTCAGTCATTCTGACTCAGTGTGGTCTCACTCTGGTTTAACAAGACTCTAACACCTAAAAAATGCAGTGCAGGCTTCAGGCTCAAAGCCATTGACAAAAAAAAAAAAAAAAAAAGGATAAAGTTAAATTTTAATAACTTTGTTTTATTTTCATTGCATTTATTTTTTAAAAAATTATCTTCTGTATATAGTTTTGCATTTAAGGTTAAGATACAGATTTTCCTATACAAATATATTTATTTAGATTTAAAATGTATTTAAAGAAAAATAGTAAATAATAGCATAGAATGGGTGGAGTGGTGATATGACTTAACAAATCATGAAAGTAGCATGCAAGTGACAAAAGCCCCTATCAGACAGATGAGAAAACTAAATTGCAGAAAGCATAGTGTTTTGGCAAGGACATAAAGCAATGCATCCACAGGGCCTGAGCTCTAGGATCTTTCTGCTGTTTTGTGAAGCTTGCAGAAAGCTAAGCTTTCACAGTTTGCGATGCCTAACATTGTGGTCTCTGGACAAAATGTATTTTCAAGGGCCCTTTAATTCCATCATCAGCCTCAGATATGTCCATGTTTCAATACACCAAAGTGTGAGATCAAATCAAGTGTGGCTGATTCTAATCCCAAAGTACTTCTTTCCCTGTTTCTCAATATGCACACAGAACTAAGAGGTCAAACCAATATCCTTTCAAGACTTTTTTTCATTGTCTACCACAGTTCCTAAATGAAAAATAAAAGGATTGAAACTCTGAATCTTTGGGAGTTGGATTATCTACTGGCTTTTTCTATAATATTCCAATATAAAAGAACCTAAAAATATCTAGGAGAAAATACCTGAAAAGTATGTTGTGAAAACAGCCAATATTTACTGAGTGTTTATTATGTGTCAGCTGCTATGCTATGAAATTCATGAATTATTTCAGATAAATTTCACAATAATCCTATCACATGGGTTTTATTATTTGCAGGCTCTGGCTGAGTGGAACGAAGCCTACTAACTTTCCCCAGGTAGAATATCTAGAGAGTGGTGGAGTCAGGATCTGAACTCAAAGCCTCACTGAAACAACATCACTAAATGTGCACCTTCATAGAACAGACATTCTCAATCCCTAAACAGTGCTTGTGAGAAGCTGCCCAGCTGAGTGACAGTGAGTCAGGTACATAAAGAATGCTTAAGATACTGAGGGATAAGCTGAGCTTCCAAGAGAAGGGCAAGCAGGTGGTAAGAGAGCCCAGAGACAGGGGAAAGTGGGGCAGGAAGGTTTAGAGAGCTCCTATTGGAACCGTGCCTAAACGAATAAGTAGGCTTGTGCCAGGCTGGAAAGTGAGACAGCATTTGAGGCAGCAGAGATGATCCAGAGACAAGATAATTCACAATTTGTTTGGGTAAAGCTGACCAATCCTGTATGTTTATTGCACAAAGAGTTAGGTCAGGGGAGCTGGGTTGCAGGGGTGGGGAGAGCTGAGGGAAATGAGCTGGAAAAACAGACTGGGTCAGGCCAAGAAGAGCTTCATATGCCCTTCCTTCTCTGCCCACTGCAAGTCCCGCTATACTGCTCAAGGTTATCCTATTTCAACCCAATCCAGCTGGTATTTGCAGTCTAAAATCCCACGTCTAAATGGCCTTTCCATCTTCCTGAGTGATAAACACGAAGCGGCTTCTCTCTTTATGGCTATATTACGTACGTAGTCCCAAAAGAAAACCAGAGGCAGAGAAAATAATTTGTAATTTGCAACTCTGTCAAGAAAAAAAACACCTAAAATCACCAAAATACGTCAATAATCTTTCAGTTCAATTCTAGAACTCACCCTTTTGAAAAGTTGTGCAAAAAATGGACTGAATGCAGAAGTCTCCTGGGATGGTCTGGTAATTTTTGATTGTGTTTGTCTATGTGTAGCTTCCAAGGGAAGAAACTGGACCGTCAAGAAAAAGTGTGAAGGTAAAAGCTCAACCATAAGCTCCTTAACGGCAGGAATCTTGCCTGTCGAGATCTTTGCTGTAGCCCCACTGCCTAGAATAGTGTCTGCATTCTATTAGGCATGTAACAAAAGACAACGGATGAATGGAGGAATTAATGAGTAAGTGAGAAATTGACGTCGGAGTTCTGAGATCTGTGTTCTGGTGTCTGTTTATCTGATGATGTGGCTACATTAGCTTAGCGAACTTCTTAAGTTATCTGAGCCTCTCTTTTCTTGTCTGAAAGATATTGAGGTCAGCAATCTACCTCAGGTTATTTTTAAGAAGACTTTAACAAATAACCTCATGGAGTAGTCATAGGAGACTTTAGAGGGATGGGGCAATGGTCATGATTCTCACACATGTCTCCACACCAACACCTGTTTTGTTCAAAGCAATTCTATTTTTATTGTTTGCACTTCCAAGTGAGATTTTTGTTTGAAGAAAAGATTGGTACACCCTCCAAAAGTATTAGATAACCACCAGACTGTTTCAGCTCTCATATCACTTCCAGCTAGATGATTCTAAGCTTTTATGATGAAGACAAAGAGAAGTAAACTTTGACGAAACTTTGCAACAACTACGACTGTCAAACAATATAATGCCTTACCTTGGATAATAATGAGCTGTCCTTCATTGGGAGAAGAGATAGACAACTGCTTCCAGACGAGTGAGAGAAAATATCACTGTATTGGGTGGGACATTTGACCAGATCACTTCTGAAGCCCTCTCCATGTCTAAGAATCAGCAATTCTGAATTTTTACAAGAGTTTTGAGTTAACTATCAAGGAGTACTGTTTTTAGTGGTTAACAACAAAGGGATGTGGAAATTACTAGAATTCTGGCTCTACAATCACCAGTTGTGGGGCCTTAGCCAAGTTATTTAATCTCTCTGAGTCACAGTTTCTCCATCAGTAAAATGAGGACGATATTACGTGCTCCATAGAGTAAATGAGATGACTCAACGAAATGTCATACACAATGCACTTAGCTCAATGCCTGGCATATAAACTGGTGCTCAATAAATGGTAGCTCCTAAGATAAGGTACTGATGATTATAAAGATGGTGAAGAGTGAACCAAAAAGCCAATGTATTCCTAAAGCAACTAGTTACTAAATATGACAATTATTCATATCTGTATATGTATATGTGTATATATTCATACATATGTAAGTGTGCATGTGTGTATAAACATATATAGACACTCCTTTCCTGAAAGTCAGAAACTCAAAGCAGGCAATCCCAATTTACACATGGATGAAGCAATTAAATTTTATCAGCCAGCAGAGAAAACAAAAGTCAGAAAAGGATAAAAGGAACTTGAGTAGACGCCAAATGTATTTGTTTGTCAGGTTTACCAAAATACGAATTCACTCATTTCTTTGAGAATAATAAAAACTCTCCAAATACAATTCTAACTGTGAAATGTTTCTAAGAATCTTGTTAAAAATAACCTGAAACAGGCATGGAAATAAAGACAATTCAGAAACCATTTTTCGAAAAGTAAATTCTTGGCTCTTTGATTGAATATAAGCAGAATGTCCCCAGCTGTTTGTTTACATAACCAGAGACATTCATTGGGTCTCCTTGCTCAGGGCTTGTAGATGACCTCACAACATTTCCAGCAGGACAGCAGCTGGAACTCTGCATCACTCCCTTCCCCACTGTTTCACCTATCCTTGCAGTTGAAGTGCCTTTTCTCCTCCTCCTGAACCTACTGCTCAGGAACAATCCTGCTTCTTATCAGAGGGCTTTATGGTGATTTTGACACCACACCATTTCCCTTCAAACCCTGTTCCAATAATGAACCAGAGTTCCAGAAAGAAGAGTCTTGTCCTACTAACCACTGTTCCTGCCTTTTTGCCTAATAAGATGGCAGTGATTATAACAAGAATGTCATTTATTGATAACTTACTGTGTTTTAGGTATAGGTACAGTATCTCACACAAGTCTTGCAACAGTCTTACCAGGCAAGAACAACTTGTGCTCCCATTTTGAATGGGAAGAAACCAAGGCACCAAGAGATCAAGTAACTTAGGCAAGATCACACAGCTTCAAAGTGGCAGGACCAAAAATCAAACTAAGGCTCATCAAAGACCAATTCCTATGCTTTTAACCATAACACTAAGCCACTTCATCAGTAACCTGGTTCCTCTTACATTGAGATTCTGTCTTTTTCTTTCCAGAGCCTGATGTCCCGATCTTAATTGCCTCTGTATGAAAACGGAAGTATCATAAAAACTGAATGAGAGGATGTATCCCTAATTCCAGCCCAGAACCCCTTCTTGCAAAGCTTTGAACAGCAATTTGTTTCATATTAAAGATTCAAAGAACATATATTTATCCTGATCAGTAAATATATCCAATTTTTTTTTCCAAATGCAATCTCAGGCATCAAATCATCTGTTTACCCCTGAGCATCTAGAGATATTTATCCTTTGAAAGTGTCTACATTTTCTACCAACCCCAGATTGCCAAAGATTCAGTACAGGAAAACAGAATGGTCCCCTGAAATTGGCAATATCATCTCTGACATATCTCTTCCCACTAGTAATATTTCCGGAAGTTCTCCAACTTCAGCCAAACAAAATGTTACACTGGCTGAAGTAGAGTTTGCTCTCCCCTACACTGAACTGCACTGTGGGAAGATGCTCATGATTTTGTAACTAACAGAATCACAAAAAAGGGGCTGAGAACATGTTATTCAATCTACTAACCTCTTCCCCAGAAATGTTTACTAATGATCATTCGGTTCTTCCAGTTACTGATATTCAGTCAATCAACAGTTTTAATTGACTGATGGTCATCCAATTTTCTCCTTCAACTTTACATGCAACTCCCTATTAAGGCAATCCATTCCATTTTGTGCTGAAATTCATGTTCTTATAACCTCAATCCTTTCTTACCTCTTCCCTCACACTATGCAGAAAAAGTCGAATTCCTCTTTCCCCTAACTCTTTAAATATATAAAAACAATAATTATGACCTAAAACTTCTTTGCTCTAAGCTCAGCATTCCCAGTTTCTTACACTGTTATTTATATGTCATAAATTCTGCAGAGAAAATCATGGCATTTACCCTCTTCTGAATATACTTCAGCTTGGCAATTCCCAGCATAAGATGAAGTTTTATCATTCCTATGGACCAGGTACCTGCACCATTGCACTATGTACTAAACACACATTTACATGGGAATATGGTTTTCCAGTGGGTATCTCAGTGTGCTTTGGAGGAGATTTCTTCCTGAACAGCTGCTCTGACTAAATTGGGAGGGCTGTGTCCTCGCCAAGTACGTGCTGTAAGCGAACAAGCTCCTAGAGCCTGCCTCGTAGAAAGGGCTTATCTGCAAGTTTACTGCCGGCACTCTAACCACAGAAGTTCAGGACCCTTCCTCCTAGAAACCATATCAGTTGACTTTTACAAGACTTTTTTTTTTTTGGTCATGCCCTAAGAATGTAGGAGGATTAAAAGGAGCCAAATGGTGCAGGGGTTGAACCTCCTGGCATTCTTAAAAGCCCTCTCCTGTTGGCATTGGCAGTGGCAAGCAGGTTCTCTGTTGTAAAGCTCAGAGGACTAGTTTAAAGCAGGATTTCTTAACCTTGGAGCTACCTGGAAACCTAGAGCCAGATAATTCTTTGCTGTGGGGCTGTTCCATGCATTGCTGGATGTTTAGCAGCATCTGTGGCCTCCACCCACCACGTACCAATAGCATTCCCCCATTGTGACAACCAAAAATGCTTCCAGACGTTGCCAAATGTTATTTGGTAAGCAAGATCATTCCTGATAGAGAGTGACTGGTTTAAACCCACACAATCTCAGTGGTCTAAGACATGCAGTTAGATCTAAACTTAAAGCATGATCTAATTTAACTTCCTCATTTTACTGGTATTGAGAGAGATAATGACTTCATGATGATCACCAAGGGATTAGAAGACAGGTCTCCTGCTCTTTCCAGGACACCAGTGGTTGTCAACCCTGCTGTGCACTCAACCTCCTAAAATAAATGGATTTCTGGTTCACAACCAAACCAATTAAAACGGAATCTCTACAAGCAAAGCTCAGGCTCAGGTATTGCTTAAGGGGCCCCAGGTGGCTGCAAGGTGTAGCCAGGGTTGAGGGCCAGGGCACACAGCACATTGCCTCTATCTTTGACCTCAAATAAACCATGTCGGGCACTTCTGGAGCTGAGTGTTGTTTGGGGCTTTGCCCTGCAGGATGGCATGCACAATCCCTCTTTATTGTTAGTGCTGATCTCAGAGGGCTGGTACATAGAATCCCAACACCCTGACAGCGGGTGCACCTATGGGGCAAAAGGGGGAAAACAAACACACATAGCATGTGCTCGACTTGTTTGACATGGCTGGTATATTTTATGTTGGGTCAAAGAAATGCCTACAGGTAATTCAAAATCCAGAAGGAATATTCAAAATAACAGTCCCAACTGCTCAGCATGATATATCCAGGAAATAAGTCTTGTTTCATGTTGCTTAAACAATTATTTATAAACAGTGTGATTAATTTATTTCTGGCTTTTCTTCTAGTCCAGGAGCTCTACGTCCCTTGTTTCAGGAAGAGTATTTAGAATATGGAGATTTCTATTAACTCATTTCTTAAGAAATACTTATCAGGAAACTGAGAAAATAACTGGAGACCTGGAGGAAGATGTTCTACCAAGACACTGATGGTATACAAATACTTATGATAACAATGTAGCAGTTTCCATTCATTGAGTGCTTTCTGCGTAATAGGAACTGGCATATCCCTGAACAGACGTTATCATACTTAACTAACAAAAGCCTTATGAAATGGGTTATAATATTATCTCCATTTGACAGATGAAGAAAAAAACTTAGAGATGTTTGGTCAAATGATTAAGCTCATATTGACACTGAATAGTAGATCTCAGACAGGACTGAAACCCAGGTGGGCCAGATTCCAGCACCTGCAGCCATGACGCTGTACTGAGGGAGATGGCCCTTTGATTACATGTCAGCGATTGCCATCCACTAAGCCAGAAGCAGGAACTTTTCCTGAACAGTAAGTCTCAATGGAGGGCATAACGTTTCAGCCTCAACACATTAGCCCAGAAGAGAAGCAGGAGAGAAGCTTAGGCCACCCGATTAACACATTTCTAAAGAGCAGGTACATTTTGCAAATAGTACTAACTTTTCTAATCCTGAGTATTTGATGAGACCATTGGGGTTCCTTTGCAGTTGTTATTCTCACTGTTTTCCTGGTGTGATCTCAACAAGAACAATGTTTTCTGAGAGGCTACTTCATGTTGTAATGGGGACCAAGGCCAGCTTTATGAGTATGTGACCCGCGCATATGCAGGAACCCAGATCTAGACCTAATGCTCTGCTATTGCCATCTTGAAATTCTTAATAACTTTATTCTTAAATTTGTGAATGTTAGTAGAATGTGTGTGTACCAAAAAGTGAAATAAAAACAATTGAGTTAGTTTCCTGCACTATTCTGGTGAAAACAAAATATATAAGGATGTATGAACTACCTACCATGATTTGTATAATTTTGATAATTCCACATACAAGTTAAATACTCATTTATTTATATTTGAAATTGGCATTGCACAATGTAAAAGTGAATGATAAATTGATTTACGTATCAATGATAAATGAATGATAAATTGGTGCTAAGAATTTTAAAAATGTCTTTACTAGAACAAACGTAATTAGCAAATAAAAAACACCCAGACAAGTTGGAAGGGAGTGAATGAAAAAAAAAAGGCTTTACATTTTAATACCTTTAAGAAGGCTTCTTCCTGCCTTTTGAACAAGTGGCTTGTATTTTTATTTGCATTTGGCCCACAAACTATGTAGGCTGCCATGGTAGGGGTTAATGGAGACCAAGAAGGTCATCCTCATCCATCTTTGATTGACCCAGATTAAGTCTGTTTTGGCTCACAACAATGAGGTAAATGTTGAATACAATTGTAACCTCCAAAGTTCAAAGCAAAGGCCATAAAATGGCTTTTAAATGTCAAATGACTTTCCAATGTTAGCAGAAACCTCCAAGGATTTAAAATAAATCAAATCTAAATCATTTCCTCATCCATGGGCAAAAATCTTCCAATTCACAATGCGAAAACCTTTATTTAAACGGGGAATTCTAATGTGTTGAAGTTAAAAGTTGACAAGTGGTTTCATAGTGAAAAAACAAGTATTTCAGTTATGAAATTAATACATATTTTTTAAAGTGGTGAAAACTTATTCTGGCATACACAGTCCATATGAACCATGAAGTATGATAAGAACATCTGTTTATTTAACAAATATATTAATTGAGCAATTTCTGCATTATGGAGAAATTTTAGGGAATAAAAGAGACATGGTACCTGCCCTCAGAGACCGGCAGTCTGGCTGGAGAGATAGACAAGAAGTCAACAGCAACAAAAAAATATATTGTAAGTTATCATAGCTGTTATTTATAAAGGAGATAACAAGGGACAACCCAGATTTTTTTTTTCTGCTGTGTTTTGGGGGGAATCTCATTCTCTTTGCCTCTTATTCATTTTCACTTTTTTCTATGTTTACATTTTCTTCCTCTATTGATTACATATGGAAATCTGAATACACTAATATTGTGCATGGAAATGTTAAAGATTTATATAGCACATCCTCTAGAATTAGTTGATTAGTTGTTGAACATTGGCTGGTAATAAGAGTTATTGAGTCTGAGAGAAAGTCGTATGGCCTCCTTCCAGAGACAAGGCACATACAGGTTTGGAGCTGCATGGTCAACAAAACGTTTTACAATCATGAGAATTTTCTACATTTATGATATCTAAGCCAATAGCCATTCACTGCATGTGACTAATGAACATTTGGAATATAACTAGTGTGACTAAAAAACTGAGTTGTTAGTTGTATTTCATTTTGGTTAAATTAAAATTTAAATAGTCACATATGACTAGTGGTTACCCTATTGTACAACACAGATCTAGAGATCTCAAGTCAATGATCAGCCTGTTTATCATGAGGATTGACAGTGGATAATGGAGGATGATAGCCAAGAACCGAGTTAGATAGGCAATAAGTTCTTTGGAAAGTGCTTGCAAAAGTTCTTAGACTTCTTAGGAATGGCGGAAGCGTCCTAGGTTTGAGTAAGGTCTGAACCTGGAAAACCAGGGAAGAACCTAAGCCTGGTGAGAGAGCAGAGAGACCCATCTCCAAAGCTTTTCATGCAATCTCTGCTGTGTTGCCTAATTTATGAATAGTCTGTTCTTAAAATTATCACTGCCATGTGGACAGAGCTTTGCAGTTAGCAAAGCAATTTCACATCAATTATTTTGTTTTATTTTCACAATGAATTAGTGAAATAGGAGGATGGAGATTACCTACCAAAGAAGCCAAAACTTGAGCATTTGGCAGATTTTGTATAGGGAAAAATCTCCGTTCTAAGGTGACAGTCAGCATCCCTAGTTCCTTTTCTGCCCTCAGTTATCTGGGCTAATAATCATGGAGACAGTTAAACAGAAGAGAGAGTAGGCCAGTGGAGTAGGGACAAAGCATTCACTCATCCCCTCGTCAAGCCCTACAATGTTCCAGGCACTTTACTAGACTCTGAGGATACCACAGGCAGCAACACAGCAAGGTCCTTGGTATTTATCCAATGGACAAAGAACCCCATAATCAAATCCCCAAAGAACCTCAAATCAAATCAATATGACTTATTCCTACCACCTGCCACCTTGTCGTGGTCACAAGACTACGTAGTCATACCATGTCTCCCAAGTGGGGACAGTCACTGGCTTAAAGCATGATGAACTGAAGCAGACTTCCAAAAGGAATTTTCTAATTATAGTTTACCAGTTAACTTAGATAAAGTTATTATCTTTTAAGAGATTCTGGGCTGGGCATGGTGACTCACTCCCATAATCACAGCACTTTGGGAGGCCGAGGTGGGTGAATCATAAGGTTGGGAGATCGAGACCAGCCTGGCCACCATGGTGAAACCCCATCTCTACCAAAAATACAAAAAATAGCCAGGCATGGTGGCGGGCACCTGTAATCCCAGCTACTCAGGAGTCTGAGGCAGGAGAATCACTTCAACTTAGGAAACAGAAGTTGCAGTGAGCGGAGATCAAGCCACTACACTCGATCTCTGCACACTGCAACCGGATGACAGCCTGGATGACAGTGTGAGACTTCATTTCAAAAAAAAAAAAAAAAAGAGAGAGAGATTCTATAAGAACCTAAGAATTGTAATATGTGTCATAACTTGAAGCCCTGAATCACAATCAATGCCAGCACACCTTGGGCTATTCTGATCCACAAAAGTCTAGGACTGTGGCTCTAAACAACCCCTGT
Organism: Cacajao melanocephalus; assembly: GCA_963573385.1. Classification (NCBI taxonomy): domain Eukaryota; kingdom Metazoa; phylum Chordata; class Mammalia; order Primates; family Pitheciidae; genus Cacajao; species Cacajao melanocephalus. Next base: position 93,413 of record CAUYLG010052845.1, on the reverse strand, counting down.
CCTGATTCAATGAGTGGGACCCAGGAATCTGTGTTTTTACTAAGCTACAGATGATTCTAATGTGAGTGGTCTGCTGATCATGCTTTGAAGGAAAAACAATTAATAAAAATAAAAATAAAAATTGCCAATAAGGGAACATAATTGCACTCCCCAAATTTCCAACAATAATATACATGGAGAGCAATAAAAGAAATTGGGATATTTATTCTGAAAAAGAAAAGCCTCAGAAAGAACCTATGGGTAAAATATGCATAAAGGGCTGTCCTAACGTAAGAGATACAACCTGGTTTTCTCTTTCTTGAGGCAGAACGAGGGTCAGTGAGTAGAAGCCACGGGAATAGAAACTTCAACTCAATATGAGGAAAACCTTTTAAGTTCTAGAGCTGCCCAACCTTTGAGCAGGCTCCTCAGGTGGCAAGCTTCTCTCATTGCAGGAGTTCAAGCAGAGACTGGATGCCCATTGCCAGTAATGACAAGGAAACTGTTGATGTGTTAGCAATTCCCTTAGCTCCTGATAAACCTTGTGCATACCTGCAGTGATGTCCACCTTACTGTATGTAATTCCTTGCTTGTGTATCCCTTGCTTCAGTGGTTCCTGTTTATATCTGTTGCATGCTGCCTGCTGCATTAAGTGCTCAGTACATGGTTCCTGTAAATCAAACTTCAGAACCTAATACATTGAGGTCCAGAATCTGCAAACCTGAGTTCTAATAGGCCTATAACCTCAAAAGCAAAATCTGGGTTTTATAGGCAACTCTTCTACTATCCACAATGAATCTTTAGCAATTTGTCTGCTGTTCTCCTTCAGTACAGTTTTAAAGTTTAAGCTTTCTTCAATAAAGGTCTTACAATTTCAAGGAATTTTAGTAGTTATTGCTTCTGTGGATGGTGGGGTTTTTTTTGTTGTTGTTGGTTTTTTTTTTGTTTTTTGAGACAGGGTCTGGCTTAGTCACCTGAGCTAGAGTGGAGTGCAGTGGCACAGTAGCATTTTTCTTAATTCATATTCTAATTGGTTATTTCTCGTGTGTAGGAAAGTCACTGAGGGTTGAATGTTATCTCATATTAGCCATCTTTATGAAATATCTTATTACTTTTCACAGTTTACAGTGGATTTTCCTGGAATATGATCATAATAGATCATATAGATGATTAATAAATAATGGCAACTTTGCTTTTTTCCAATTTTTATATATCGTATTTCTTTTTTCTGTCATTTGAATTTTGTATGTACAATGTTGTCCACAAGAGATAATAAGACATCATTGTTTTATTCCTGACTTTAGTAGGAATGCAGCTAGTGTTTTATCATTAAATTATTTCTTTTCTTCTCTGCCACTGAGTTCAGTGTGGGAAAAGTGATTTCTATAAGAGTAGGACAGGTATTGGTGGGTGGGGAAAACACAGCTGCAGAACAAGATTAAGGATGAAACAAGGAGAAAGAGGCTGGCTCCAAATTCACTGACAATCTGAGTCTGTGCACTTGATGAACCTCTTAGAATTCCACACACTGGCATTATGCCTCTTTCTAATATATTCATGCAGACAAATTAAAATTTTCCCCAAAACATTTATATGACAATAATTTATAGAAGCTATATTTAGAAGACTATGTAACCTATATGTCTAGACAAACGGTGTCATCATCCAACTAAATGCCATCTTCACTTCTATTTTGATCATGGGTTGCATATTTCCAAAGACACTTGTTCAACAGAAAATAGTCAAACACAATTGCAGACATCTCTGCTACTGTGTACACTAGTTAGTACAATTTTAGTAACCAAAATCCTCTAAGAATGTCTTGCAAAGGCATATTTTATTTCATTGGCTACCTGTCTGCACATTTAATAATAAAATTTTATGTCAATCAAAGAGCCATAAAGATAGGGCCAAGCTTGGGAGACCTATGACTCTAAACCATTGAGGCCAGACTGGGCAGTTTCTAATTCAACTTGGAGAAATAAAATTCCATTCTGTCAAAAAGACTTTAAAGGAAAGAGGCCCCACCGTATCAGAGTGTTTCCATGAACTGGGTCTTCCCAATGTGAATCTTGTAGACTAAGTTCTCTACACCTTTTAGGATCTCAGGGAAGATTTAAAAAACAAAACATAATTTTCAATTTTGATTATTTTAATCCTTCATAAATCTGAAGAGAATCAGGAAGACCTTTCATCAGCAAAAATGTATTGATCAGTTGATCACCTACTGTTATAGATACTATGTGAGATGCTAGAGAAGAGAAAGCCATTGTTTCTCCCCTCAAGGAATATTTGATGTAATAGGAATTAAATAAGGAATTTTCTACTCTAAGGCAGTTTGAACATCATGAGAAATGGTGCTGCAAACAGGCCACTGCCATCCAGCAGAAGTAGAAAAGAACAAATGACCAAGTTGAAGAAATGTTAAAAAGGTATGTTCTGAAAACCATAGGAAGAAGAGTTTGATCCCAATCCTGAGATGAACTTATTTTAAATTGATTATTTATTTGAATAGTCAAAGAGTACTCAAAGATAGAAGTCAACAAGTAGTTACTAAGATAGGCCTATTTGATCTAAACTTACTTCCTTTTTTTAAAAAAAATGAGTATGAAAATGCCTTCATTTGAACAAGTTATTAGTCTTCCATGGTTTGTAGGCAAACTAGAGAAATACAAGTAAAATGGTAGAGTTGATAGATTAAAAAATGACTCATTAACTTTATCTAAAACGTCAAGGTGAACATGGAAAGTTGTAATCTTAACCCTGACTCTAAGTGGCTGGACAAGACTGAGTTTTGAAGTCAGAAAAAGTTGGGTCTGCATTCCAGCTTCACTGTTTACTATTTGTGTGACTTTGGGCACGTTGCTTACCCTAACACTCAATTTTCTCATCTTTAAAATGACAACGATAATAATACCTTACCTCTTTGAGTTATAAAAATTAGATGCGATGATGCATTTAGAGCTCTTAAATATCGTAACAAACATTATTTTCTGGAACAATGTTAGGTACCATAATCATTATTATTAATAAAATAGAAGGAGGTCTCTAGTGACTTGTCCAGTACTTTTTAAATGTTTGCCTTGGGTGAGGTAAATGAAGGCACACCTATAAAATTCTAAATTTTATACATGCAGCTAGATATTTATTTATCTTACATTTTTATGATTTATATTTTGCCCCCATGGTTGAATTTTAGAGTTATTTTTATTTAGCTCCATCTCTTCAATACCAGCTGATTGGTTTCTTTTTTAAATCTTTAAGCGTGCCCTCTAATATGTTAGTTATCCCTCAGAGCCACAGAAAAGTATCTTGATTTAGTAACATGATACAAGATTATTCCATTTATGGAGATAGGGATGACTCAGAAAACTTGTGGTTAGAGGGTGAGATAATTTGGATGTTCATCCCCTTCAAATCTCATGTTGAAATGTGATCCTGAGTTGGAGGTTGGGTTTAGTGGGAGGTATCTGGGTCATGGGCTTGGAGGACACATGAATGGCTTGGTAACCTCCTTGCAGTGATGAGCGAATTGTCACTGTATTAGTTATTGTGAGATCTGGATGTTAAAAAGAGTCTAGCAACTTCCTCCTCTTTTTCTCTCTCTTGCTCCCAGTCTTGCCATGAGACATGTATGAACCCCCCTTCATCTTCTGCCACTCATAAAAGCTTCCTGAGGCCTTACCAGAAGCTGAGCCAATGCTGATGCCATGCTCATACAGCCTGTAGAGTCATTAGACAAATAAACTTCTTTTCTTTATAAATTACCCAGCCTCAGGTATTCATTTATAGCAACACAATGGGCCAATACAGGGGTAAGAGTATAGAACCAAGAATTCTGTTTTGGTTGCATTACTTTTGAGATTTCTAAGAGATATCTATATGGGGTTGTCAAGGAAGCAAATTGGATCTTCTCTCTGGATCTCAGAGGAGTGTTATGTCCTGGAGATATTGATTAAAGAGAGAGTTGACAGCATGAAGATTGTACTTAAAGTTATAGATAGTGAATGCGTAAAGTAAGAGCATGGTCTGAGAAGAGTATCAAAAGCCAAGTCTTGAAGAACTCCAACAGTTAGAGGCCAAAGAGAGAAGGAAGAGCCTGTAAAAGAAATTGGGAAAAAGTTGCTGGTGAGTTAGCAGGAAAATCAGGAAAGTACGGTGTTAAGGAAAATTAACGTGGGAAGTATTTTAAGAAGGAAGCTGGGCCAACTCTAAGAGGTCAATTAAGTAAGAACACCTTTTCAAAATGTGAAGCTTCTATATGTCAAAAGTTAACCAAAGTTAAAAAATAAGCAAGAGATGGGGAGGTGTATTTGCCAAGTCTATGACACAGAATACAATAAAGAATACCCGGAAATTAATAAGAAAAAGACAACAAAGTTGTCACAAAAAGGGCCAAACACATAAAGATGCAGTTTATATAATAATAAATATAAACAGTAAATAACTAATTTGGAAGAAGTTCAATCTGACAAATCACTGGGTAATGCAAATTAAATGATATGGCAATTACTTCTGCACCAGCCTAATATTTTTTAATTAAGAAAATATTAAAGATTAATAATATTCAACATTGGTGAGGAGAAGGAGTACAGGATACTCTCACACTTGCAGATGAGAATGCAAATTACTACAGTGTACGAGGATGCCAACATTATGGTAAACGTAAAAATTTTAAATGACCATACCTTTCAATAGAGCGATTTCATTTTTGGTAGCTATCTGAAAGAAATACTAGCATATGCACCAAGAAATGTGTTCAAAGGCATTAAAAACAGTACAGTTTGCAATAGCAAGTAATTGGAAACACCTATGTGACCTCTAATAGCAAAAATTTAAATAAATTTGAATATGTATTTTTAATACATAAGATTATGGAATAGCTAAAATGAATGAGTTAGAGCTATATTTTTCCCAGTGAAAAGATCTCCAAAACGTTTGGTTAAAGGATAAAAAACAAAATGTAGATAAGTACATATAGAATGATTCCATTTTCTAAGTCAAAAGATTCTTCACCCCCACAGAAAAACATCACTTATGTTTTTGAAAAGTTTTATGAATGTTTGTAAATACATTGAAAAGGTCAGCAGATTAATGTTAACTATTTTCCCTGGGAACAGGCGTAGGATTAGCAGGATAAAAGCTGATACTAATATTCATTGATTTCGTTTTATATTTCTTGAATTCATCTGAATTTGCTGATGCTCTACTTGTGGGATTTTTAAGAAATATGCAAAATTTTCTTAGTTGTGCCAGATTAAAACGATTTATCAGAAGAATTAATTTTATGATTTGTTAATTCTTGAAGAATTAATTTTATGATTTATTAATTCTTGAAGAATTAAAAAATCATAAAATTAAGTTCCTACTACATATCAGACAACATGTTGGGTATCTGGTATATAGCATTGAATAAAATAGGCAGAACTCCTGTCCTTTGTGAGATTTACCCTCTAGCGGATGCAGGTTTCAACTATTCTGTGTAGGCCACCCTTACTCTTGTAACATTCTCCACCTCCACAGGAAAACATCATAGACCTCATTAAGAAATTTATGGAAGAAAATATGGAGTGTACATCCATACGCCATCTCTAAATTGTCTCTTCGCTTTATGATCATCCCGCAGATTACCAGACACAGCAGGATTTTAACAATACATCCTATTTAGTAAAACAGGCTTTCTTGGGCTGCCCTACAAACTCCCAAACTCTCTATGACAGTTTCTATGGGGAAAAAACCCATCAACTGCTGAACAACTGATTTAGCAAATGAAGTGCTGGAGCACACGCTGTTTGTTAAGTTGTCAACAGCCCGTACTCAGGCAACTGCTAGCTTAAATAGCTAAAACCTATTTGGCACCCACAGAGAAGTTCTTGTACACACACTTTATGGTTGAATTCTTTCTATGACACTCATGAAGGCATAATAATTAAGAGAGAATGTCAGCTTCTAGGAGTATCCTTTGGGGCCTTTCCACCAGCTAAAACCACAACACCATGCTAGGCTTTAGCTACAAATCTGCCTACACTTGTAGCAAAAAATGGAATTCATGCTCTGAGCAGCCTCTGAGGCACAGCATTTATATTTTAAAGCAATTCTTATTTTTCCTTTCTTCTTTTCTTACACATGCAAATGAAAATATCCCCCAATTTTCAGCTGCCAGAACAGCTGAATACTAATCATCATCAGAAAAATTAAATGCTTGTCTCAAAGAAGGAACTATTCTTTAGAAATTCCTGTGCATCTCAGGGCAAAAAAAAAAAATGTCATTGACAATCTAGTTTTGCTACAGGATGAATGCACTCATCACAAATGGCTTTTCATAGCTGAGAACAATTCTAGCTCAGGGTGACCAGAAGTTTCTCAGGGTTTAGAAAGAGGTATCATAACTAGACACTGAACATTCGACTCCAAAATCACTCCACCTCCATCCACCTATGTGACCTTGGGAAAAAAAAATCACTGCACATTTCCATATTCTCTTATACTTCACTTTCTTCCTTATACTGTTCTATTTGCCTGAAATAGCTTCTCTGCTTTCTCCTCCATGTCTCAAATTCTTATGGAATACTGTTCTACGTTCTGTGACGCCTTCCTTGAGCTTCTTAAGCCAAATCAGCTTCCTTTTCTTTCTACCCCAATTCTAGATTGCCTATACATCATTATAGCACATGGTATTACTGTTTTATATTTATTATTGTATTTATTTTTAGTTTATCATGTTATTTATGGCCATCTTAGGTTTTCAGGCACTACGCTATTACTACTGGTCCTAATAATATTAATAACATTTTTGGTACTATTGTGAGTGCTTACTGTATGTCAGGTCCTATATGAATATATTATCTCTACTCATCACAAAACCCGCATGAGATGAGAATTAACATTATTACCTTTCTTTAAAGGTAAGGAAAGTAAAACTGAGAGAGAGTATGCAGATAGCTAGTAGGAGTACTGAGAGTCAAGACAAAATCTATTTTACTTTAAAACCCATGCTTTTAACCACTACTCTAAAGTACCACCTTTAAATAATAATAGATAACATTTACTAAATACTTGTTAAGTGTCAGGGTATACCATGTGCTCCACATACGCTAGCTAATTTCTCATAAAAACATTGTGAGGTAGATATAGTGATTATTATCTTAAGTTTTTAAAAAAATGAAATTAAGGTTAATAATGTTTAAATGACCTGCCCAAGGTCACAGAACTATGGAGACTAGATTCGAATGCAAGTCAGTCTCCCTCCAGAGCCTGAGCTCTTAACCACTACTCTATTCAATGACCAGATGGTAGAATCCTTTTTAATCTTTGCAAATTATATGCAGGTTTCAGGGATAACCACACTGGAAACAGAAAACTGGAGCATTACCTCTTCTGAGTAATACAAATCCGCCAAATTGATGAACTCCCTTAGTATACTCACCTTAGCACATGTGTGGATCCGTTAATGGTTGTGGTTGAACAAGGGACAGTCTGGCCCAGAATGGAAGGTCTTCGGTAGCGCTCACCATCACAGCAGAGGATGATGAGAAAGGCACGTCTAAAAGACTTATTCAAGAAGGCGTAGAGAAAAGGGTTCAACCCGGAATTGATATAGCCGAGCCAGAGGAAAGCGGTCCACACCTGCCCAGGGACAGTGTAGTCTATGAAAGGATCCACAATATTGGTAACAAAGAATGGTGCCCAGCAGAGGCAGAAGCAACCCATGATGATGCACAGGGTCTTGGCTGCTTTGGTCTCTGTCCTCATGCGGTGAGTGCTATGCTGGTCTGCCGACTGAGGCCTGCCCTCGGAGGAGGCTCCTGCCCGTTGTAACATCTGGATCTGGTGGGCATGCTCCTTAGCTGTGACATAGATGCGGTAATAGGCCAGCACCATGAGAAGAAATGGGATGTAGAACGCCACCACAGAGCAGGTAATGGCGTAGGGCTTGTTGACCATGAAGATACAGTACGTAGAGTTAGAGTTCTGGTTGAACTTCCTCTTTTCTATCTGAGAGTTGGAGGGAGAGAGGAAATGAGGAAGGGAGGTAAAATGGAAAGAAAAAGTGAAAAAGAAGTGAGAAAAATAGGGACGAGTATAAGGAAAGAAAAAGGGAAAAAGAAGAAAAGGGAGGATTGAAGATAAAAGGAAGGGGAAGAGAACAGGGAAAGAAAAAAGGGAGAATAATAAAAGAGTAAAGGGGAAAGGAAAGAAAGAAGAAAGTTTATCAGCAAAGCTTTGGTTTTCTTATAAGCCTACAACACAAAGAAACTTGATGACAGAAAAGGAACATGATCATATCCCAGGGCTCAGAGAACTTATCTGTACAAGAGGAGCTGAAGGCTCCAGGACAGAAGAGAAATAAAATGAAGACAGAATCATTGTTTATTCCATTTACCCTACCAGTAGTGAAATTCTGCCTCTATTCTCTCTTTCCTGTCTGCTTGCACATAACAGACTAGTGTCTCTTAACAGGATGTCTGTACATGAGTAACATTAGAGTTACTCACAGTACATATTACAGGGGCAAATTCCTGCATACTCCCCACTGCCACTCCTCCATTCTCATTGCTGATAGATCTACTGATTCTAAATCTCTGGGCAATGAAGCTCAAATATACACATTTTTAGCAAGATTTTTCCAATAATTCTAAAGCTCATTAATATTTGAGAACCATTGCTCTATACCATTCTAAACTTAGCTCTTTGGGGGATGCCAAGGAGCACTTTTCTAGACTTATTTCTCTGCTTATTGAGTTCCCTGATGAATGTTTGTCTCATTTAGATAACACGGAGTAACAGCCTGTGTTATAGAGTAATAGCCAAGAGGGACCTTAGGGCTTTGGGGAAAAAAAGATAGATATTTTAATGGAAGAAAAGAACATATAGATTGGGTAGGGCAAGATCATGAGGGACCTTGGATCCCAACCAGATTTAGAACCTAGACAATACTCACTGCTTCAACTTACTCTCCTCCCACTCTCTCCTGAACCCACTCCATTTATGTGTTCATCCTAATCACTGCATTGAAACTGCTCTGGTCAAGGCTGTCAGTGACCTCCATGCTGCCGTTCCTCCTTTTAAATGAGTCATCTACATCTTTGACACAGCCGAACCCTCCATCCTTCTTTTTTCAAATATTTTAGTGAACCAAAATACATATAAAGTGCATAAATATTAAGTGTATGTATGGATGAATAAATTATTACATAGTAAATATGCCTGTGTAATTATTACTCAAATCAAACTCTAGAATATTATCAACAACCCAGCAGCCTCCCAAATGCCTTCTCCTAGTCATTAATATGCTCAAAAATAGCCACTAATCTTTATCGTCATGATGTAATTTTGTTTTCCAACTAAGTGTCAATATAATAATAAAACACACACAATCTATATCTTAACTTAATATTGTATCACTCACATTATTCCATGTACATTTAATTTATTCTTTTTCATTGTAGTATAATATTGCATTATAGGAATAAACTACAACATTACATACTCCAATATTGACAGAATTTGAGTCACTTTTGGGTTTGGGCTATTTTGCATAAAACGGTTATGAATATTCTTGTACAAGTGTGTGTGTACGTGTGTGTGTGTGTGTGTCCGTATATTTTCATCTCTGTTAGGTATATACCCAGAACTGAAATTGCTGTGCCATAGCTTGGGTATATACAGCCAAATGGTTCCCAAAGGGACTGTATCAATTTATATTCCCACCATGAGAGCAGGAGGGTTCCAGTTAATCCACATTCTCACAAACCCTTGGAATTTATTGTCAGTATGTAGCGGTATCTCATTGCGGATTTATTGATGATGTTTGTAAAGTTTATTTGATTACATAAGTAAAATATTCCACATTTTTGACTCTTTCCACCAGTTTAGATTACAATTTGTCTTATATTTTGTTACTGAAAAGTGTCCCGGGCATCCATATCCACATAATTACAGTGCATTGACATCACTCCCTTTGGAAAGCATGTGAGACTGAGTTTCTGCATCTGTTTCTTGATTAGCACTCTGGTTTCTTCAATGGGACCAGAGCATTGCCTTCAGAATGATGAAATATTGCCTAGATCTTGCCAGTCCCAGTTCTTGCAGCTGTATCTTCAGTTTCAATCCAAGTAAGTCACCTCAAACCCTCAGTGTGCCCTGCTCTCTGCATCTTTGTTCCTTGTTTACTATGTCATGGCTATTTCACTGTAATTTTGAATTAAATCCAATAAACTTCAATCAAATCTAAGTTCATTACAACCCTTCAGTTTCTTATTGCAGTTTTACTGTGCATTTCCCTAGAACTAATCATGTTAATCACTGTTTTGCCCTTTCAATATCCTCTCTTGTGAATTGATTATTCAGGTATTTTCCCATTTTAAAAATTGAGTTGTGACTCTCTTCTTATTGATTTTTAATATAATAGTTCTTTTATATTCTAGATGTCTTTTGTCAGATTTATGTGTTGTAAATGTATCACTCTGTAGCATGCCTTTTCACTCTGCTATCTTGTGATAGAAAAAAGTTCTGAAAGAACTTATACTTTTGGTTAATACTTTTTGTATCTTCTTTATGAAATCTTTGTTTACCTCTAAGTATAAAGATACTGGGCAGATGCAGTGGCTTACACCTGTAATCCTAGCACCTTGTAAGGCTGAGGTAAGCAAATCGCTTGAGGCCAGGAGTTTAAGACCAGCCTGGCCAACATGGCAAAACCCTGTCTCTACTAAAAATAAAAAAATTAGCCAGGTGTAGTGGCAGGCACCTGTAATTCCAACTACTAGGGAGGCTGAGGTGGGAGAATTGCTTGAGCATGGGAGTCAGAGGCTGCAGTGAGCACAGCTGAATTCCAGGCTGGGTGACAGAGTGAGACTTGGAAGAAAAACAAAACAAAATATTGTCAAGAGATTTAAAGACATTCTCCTACATGATCACTTAGCATGTCTTTAAGGTGCTAGTTTTTATGGCTTTTTTGGTTTTTTCTTTTTTTTTTTTTTGGACAGAGTTGCCCAGGCTAGAGTGCAGTTGTGCTCACTACAACCTCTGACTCTTAGGCTCAAGCAATTCTCTCACCTCAGCCTACCTCATAGCTGGGACTACAGGCATGGGCCACCATGCCCAGCTAATTTTTTATTTTTTTTGTAGAGATAGGGTTTCATTATGTCATCCAGGCTGGTCTCAAACTCTGGACTCAAGCTATCAGCCCATCTCAGCCTCCCAAAGTGCTCGGATTATAGGCATGAGCCACTGTGCCTGGCCAGGTTTTATGTTTAACTCTTCTACCCACCTGAAATTAGTTTTTCTGTATGGTATTATGCACAAGACATGGATATTCAATTGCTACTACAGCATGTATTGAAAGGACTATCTTTTCCTAGTTGCATTGCAGTGTAAACCTGGTCATAAATCAGGGAACTGCATATGCATGGCTCCATGTTTGGATTTTCTGTTGGTTCTCTTGAGTTGTCTCTCTCTGCATATACAGTTTTAACTTTTCTAACTTCATACATCTTAGATATCTGGTTATAAAAGTCTTTGAACTGTGGTTTCTCTTCTTGAAGACTCTTAGATAATCTTATATCTCAATATTTCTGTATAAAATTTAAATGAATGTCTCAGTGTCTATAAAAATCTCCTAGAATTTTGATTGGAATGAGAGTAAAACGATTAAGGAAAACTGACATCTTTACAATGTTAAGCCTTTGAATTAACTAACATGGTAATTCCTTCCCTTTGTCTTTTAAAGTTTATTTCAATAATATTTTATTTTATAATTTTCTTTGTGTCTTGCATATCTTTTGTTAGATTTATTTCTAAGTATTTTATGTCTTTGTTCTATAGTAAATGGTACCACGTTAAAATTCCTATTGCTAATTGCTGCTAATATGTAGAACTTGGTGAGGATTTTCATTGTAAGTTGGCTATGTATTCAGCAACTTTGCTAAGTTAGATATCAACTTATATTTCATCTTTACATTCTTTTGAATTTTCTCCAGGAAATACTCAAATGATCTGCAAATAAAGGCAGTTACATTTTTTTTCCTCTTTTCAATCTTAATACCATTTTCTCTTGCTTTATTGAATTTGATAGGACCTTCTGTCTAATTTTGGATAGAAGTGAGAGTAGTTGACACATTGTCTCACTCCCAGTTTTAGGGAGTGAGCCTTCAATAATTTACTAAGTATGATATTTGCTACAAATTGTATGTCAACGCTCTTTACTTGATTAAGGAAATTACCTTCTATTTCTGGTTTGATGAGATTTTTTAAAAATCATGTATGGGTATTGAATTTTGTCAAAATACTTTTGGCAGTAATGAGATGAACATGTGAATTTTCTCTCTTTTCTTTTATCAATGCAATGAATTACAATGACTGCATTAAAATTCCTGGAATAAGTCTTATTTGTACTGGACCCTGTGACACACTAATTTTTTTTTTAAAGATTGAAGGACTTTTCTACCAACTATGAAGACTGCCTGCTGACAGGTCTTAGTCATCAACCTTCTCTAGAAATAGCTCTTGATTGAAGAGAACCGCTTAACACAATGTCACTTACCCTTCTTGGGATCAATCTGCACCCAGTGTGACTATATACATGCATAAGCTATGAAGAATATACACTTATATATTTGCAAACACACTATTTTATTCATCTACACATTCAGTATCTTGTTTTATAGACTATTATAAGGCTATCATGTATCATCCTCTTTAATTGATATTTTTATCAGTTCAAGAAATATTTCCATATTTCTACCTCAAGTAATATTGCTTGCCTTAAATTTATTCTATCACTTACAATAGTAGAGTAATACCAGCTTTCTTTGAATTATCACTTGAATAATGTATGTATTTTCATTATTTCATTTTCAATTTTTCTGTCACTTTATGTTTAGTGACAGAATATATGCTTCTCTTACAAGCAGCATATATTCATATTTTGTTTTGATACAGCCTGACAACTTTGTCTTTTAGCATCTATTCTTTTAATAATTTAGTATTTACTAAAATTACAGATTGATTGAGGTTTATCTATGATCTTACTGATGTCTATTAATCTCTTCTGTTTCTTCGTCCCCTGTTTCCATCTTTATTGCTTATTTTGAAACAATACTTTTTTATATTAACACATTCTCTCTCTCTATTAGCTTATTGGATATAAATTCTTTTACTATCTTTATTTTAGGGGCAAAAACTAATTACAGTCTATTTCATATATTTACCATTTCCTTGGTAATGCAAAGATCCCAAACAGCCTGTCTCCATTTACCTGCCCTATGCCTGCCTTTTATGCTATTGTTTTCATGCATTTTAATTCTACATACATTTGAAAACCCACAAGATATTTGTATTATTGCTATTTTAATAGTCAGTGTTCTCTTACACTACCCACATATTCATCATTTCCAGTGCTCTGCACTCTGTCCTGAATTATGGTGCTTCTATCTGGAATTATTTTCTTTTTGACTGAAAAATTCCTGTGAAAGTCAGTATAAAACCCGGAGTGGAAAAATTCCCTCCATTTTTGTTTGCCTAAAAATATCTTATTATCATCTTAATTTTTAAAGCATATTTTCATTGTGTATAGAATTCTAAGTTGTAGATTTTCACCATGTCATTCCATTGTCTTCTTACTTCTTTCATTTTATTGTCTGGTCAGCTGTAAGTTTTATTTTTCCAGCTAAATTTATCATTTTTCTCTAATTACTTTTGAGATTTATCAACTTTTATTTTCAGCAGATTTTAAAAATGAATCGTCTAGATATAGTTTTCTTCTTTGTTTAACCTGCTGGGGCTTTGTAGAGAGAGTTTCTTGAATCTGTGACTAATGGCTTTTATCTGTTTTGGAAAATTCTTAGGCACTATTTCTACAAATATTGCACCTGTCCCATTCTCTGTCTCTTCAAATAGAATACTAATTATATGAATGTCAGAACTTTTCTGTATTTTACATATGTATATATGTATACACACACTATACGTAAAAGTGTATATATGGACACAGACACACTATATATATTCTGATATGATACATATATACCAGAATGATCTGTAATAAAATCTTACCCATTTATCTCTATGTGCTTCAATCTGGATTTTTTTTTACAAGGTTATAGTATAATATAATCTTGAATTGATATTTTTATCATTATGAAAAAATGATATCACTTAAACTCCAGTTTACTATAGGTATTCTCAGATATGCCAAATCTACTATTAAATTTATCATTATACTTATTTATTTTACTGTATTTATTAGTTGCAGTATTTCCATTCAATTCCTTTATTTTTTTTATTTTTTGTAGATGCTCCTTATCTAATGACTCCATTATCCAGATTGCCTATGAGACTGTTTCTGTTGTCTTTCTATGTTCTTGGTTTCTGGTCATTTAGTCTTGCTTCTTACAAGGCCTGGTGACTTAATTAAAGGACAGACATTATGTATTAAAAAGTACAGTAGGCATGTTAACAGTAAACTCTATATGGTGGTAGCCTATTCCAGGAATAATTTAATTTTCTTCTTGCAAGCAGATAGAATATAAAAAGCACACCTCAATCATGTTTAGGTTGTGTTTAATGCATTACTTTCAATGGCAACAACCACAATTACTTTTGAACAGGCCTTATATGACTCAGTAAAGGCCCCAATGGAAATAGCAGAGGTCTCCTTTTTCCCTTTGAGAGTATGGCTACTCAAGTCTTATTGCCTCAGTTACTTCTCAATCTTTCAAATAGTATTTTATTTAATCTTCATATTTTCTATTTAATTCAGTGTGTTTTATTTAGCTTTGATAGTCATGCTTATGACAGTTCCCACCTTATATAGAAACACAATTCTCTGTCCTTCCTTACAATATGTTTTAAGGCATATTTGCTTCCAAGACAATTTTCTCTTTCTTTGTTTTCTTCCTCACTGGCTGTTCCTTCCAACTGTCCTTTACTGCTCTGCATTCCTTAGACCACTTCTATTCTCTATCGAGATGCATTCCTCAGGTGATGTCATCTAGTCATATGGATTTAGATGGTATTTAATCTTTAAGAATGCTCCACTTTTTTCTCTTTCTCGTCAGGGCCTCCTATGAACTGCAGAATTTGATATCAAGCTGCTTACTTGACACCTCCACTTGCATAACTAATAGATATCTCAAATGTATGTTGTGGAAGCCAAGCATTTAACTCTCTGCACCCCATAAACCCTAATTTACACACAGTAGTCCTACCTGGATTGATGGTCACTCACTCTAATTTTCTAGTCTTTTTGTCCAAAATCTTGGGTGATGTTTGACTTAGGTTTTTCTTTCACATTCTTCTATTTTTTTTTAATCCTGTTGGTTAAATCTTCAAAATGTATCCAGATTCTAAATCACAGTCTCGATTGTTATCACGGAGGTTGGAGCATGACTGTGACTCACCTGTCAGATTATTTCAACAGACTCCCTTACTGACTGCTTTTTTAACAGAAAAAAAAAAAACAGAAAGCATCTTTAACAATATAATTCAGGTCATGTCAGAGTATTGCTCAATACTCCGCAATGGCTCCCCATTTTTCTCATAGTAAAAGTCAATGCTCTTAAAATAACCTGAAAGGTCCTACACGATCTTTCTCCTATATATTTTTTTACTTCCTCTCCTACATTTCCCTCCTTCATTTACTCTGCAACAGCTACACTAACCTTGATATGTTAGGACTATTCTGCCACAGCACCTTTGCACTAGCCATTTTTCTGGCCTGGTATATTCCCCGAGATATTCACAGTTACAACTCCCCCACCTCCTTAAAGGCTTCACTCAAATATCACCTTCTCAATAAAGCCTGGTCTATCACCTTATTTAATATTACAATCTGCTATCCCATTCACCTGCTTTTTCATACTATTTATCATCTTTTAACATCCTAGATATCTGCTTATTTTTAATCTCTTCTATTTATTTTCATCTCATCACTTATTGTCTGCCTCTCTTTGTTAGAATATAAACTTTACAAGAAGTGGGTCATTGTCTATACTGTTTAATAATGTACCCTAGCACCTGAATTAGATACTCAAATATGGTTGGGGCTCAATAAATACTTATAGAGCAAAAGAATATGTAAAATCTGACAATTTCTCACCACCTCAAATTGCTATCATCCTGGTCCATGTTAGCATCATCACTTGCCATGATAACTGTAATTCCTTCCCAAATGTTGTCACTATTTTCTGCCATTCCACAGTCATTCTTTACAGAGTAGCCAGAATGATTCTTTTAAAACATAGGGCAAATAATGTCATTCCTCTCATCCAGACCTTTGAAAGCTTCTTCTATCATTCTGAGTAGCCATAATTTGACTCCAGGCTACCTCTCTGACCTCTACTTTTCTTACCAATTTCTTCCTTGCTCACTGCTGTCTGTAATCTTCTAGGCCATTCCCTGAACTACCCAAGCATCCTTCTGCTCTAGGGACTTTATGATTATTGTAATTTTGTTCCAAAAAACTTTTTTTCTTGATGCTTACATGCTTTGCTTTCTCTCTTCCTGCAGAACTCTGCTCCAGGAATATTTTATTAAGGAAGGTGAATGTTACATGTAAAATAATATCTTCCCGTCACTCAGTTTTTACTTGTTTTTGTGTTTTTTTTTAAAAAAAATAAAATGTAACACCTGAAATATATTGTACTTTCTCCTCACTAGATTTTAAATGCCATATGAACTGAAAATTTTTTTACCACTAATTTCTCAGTTACCTAGGGAACATAGTGGGTATTCAATTATTTCTTGAATGAGTAAATAAATAAATAATGCAGCTGTTATGAGCTTAAACTCTGAAGTCATAAGATTTCCTTTATGACTATTAAACATAGTAATATTGTATTGGTTAGATGATAATAAAACGTGAAGAATTTAGTATATTATCTATAAATATGTAATAAATAGTGATGATGGAAAGAGAAAGCGGGGTCTAGGTTTAGGAACATAATTGAGAAAATTATTATGTGAACACTTTGAATTTTTAAGTGGTTTCTTTCCTGTTATGTTAACAACCCTACACTGGGTTGATGTGGTTACCAATTTGTAAAATATAGGAGTGGAATAGGACATTTCTAGCAAGCTTAGCTTTAAAAGCACAGCTGATTCCATTAAGCAAAGGAAGAAAGTCCCTGGAGTCAGTTCCTGCCTTGGGCATCTGTACTTGCATGTATGTGCAGGTTTATACATGTGAGTATACAGTTGGTCATGATTATGAATGGATTCCATATCTGTGAATTCATCTACTCACTAAAATTTATTTGTAACCCCCCCCAAATCCCTCAAATCAGTGCTTGAGGTGCTTTCATACTGCCTTTGTGGTCATTTGTAGACACGCATGTGCACAAAGCAGTGGAAAATTTGTTTCCTGACAGGTGTGTTTCCAGCTGAAGTCAAACAAGGCGATGTGCTACCATCTTGTTTCACTTCAACAAGTGTCCCTTTTCCTATTTGCAGGCACATATTTTGCCTTTTTGTGCTTTTTGATGGTGATTTCATGGTTTAAAATGGACCCTAAGTGTAGTGCTAAAGTGCTATCTTGTGTTCATAATTACAAGAAGCCTGTGATGTGCTTTACAGAAAAAATACATGTTTTAGACAAGCTTCATTCAGGCATGAGTTATAGCGTCTTGTCCATCCATGAGTGCAACTCTAATGAGTCAACAGTATAAATTAAATAGGAGTTTTTAAGCAGAAACACACATAAAATGAGGTTATACATTGACTGGCTGATGAAAATGTTGTGACCAGAGACTCACAGGAATCTAATCCTATATTTTCCACTGGAAGCAAAGATTCAGTATTTGCCACTTCAGTGTTTGCAGTGACTTTATAAAATTTAATTGCCGCCAACAAGAATCAGCAGTATGTATATTGTGACCACGTGGGTTGTCCTAGCATCTCTTTAGGCAGGTTTGGTGTGCAAATGGGTGAACAAATATGAATATTAGGAATGTTAACAGTAAACAGATGCTCCATTTCCCATTTACGTGAATTAGAGTCCATTTTAAACCATGATTAAAGTTAAATAGGCAATGCCTTTGGCTCCACTCTAAATGAACACAAACTTTCTGGGTTATTTCTTTTAGAAGTTCTATGCCAGGAGGTAAAAGTGCTGATACCTCATTAGAAGTTCCCAATGCACAGAAGCATATGCTCCCAAAGATATTCTCCATTAGGGAATAAGTTTAGCATAAAAATTAAGAGCATAGACTCTGGAATCCAAAGCCTGGGCTCAAATACAGTCCCTACTATTTCCTGCCAATGACTTTAGTGAATAATCTCCCTCATCCAAGGTTTGATGATGTATAAAATGAGGATTATAATAGGATCTACTTCATAACGTTGTTGTAAGGCCTAAGTGAGATTCACAGGAATAATGATTAACAGGGGGCTTCATACATATATACTAAGTGTTCAACATGTACTGGCCATTATTGTTCTTGGAGTAATAATAATTGTTGAAAATTTGAATTTCGTTTCCTCCAAGAATGATAAAACTGACAGTTTAAAATAAATTGGATAGGATTCAAAAAATATCCATGCAGTCACCCTTCAATTTCACTCTCTTACCTCCAGCATTTCTTTCATAAGCCCAAGGAATACTTGTTCTGACATACCACATGCAAACCTCAGCTCAGGGCTTGGTTTAGAGTCTTACCCTTGAAAAGGAACAAGGCAGGACTAAGAGCTAAGAATGGGGAGGAAAGAGGAAAGGGCAGCTCCCTCTCTTGAGGGTCCTGCTGCTCTCAATCTCTCCTCTTCACTCCCCTTCCCACATCTCCATGTATTCTGGGACCAATTTTAAAGTGAGTGCCTGACAACTTCCTTATGAAACATAGATTCCTGCTAATGAATCCAGACCATAGATTTTGATCTTCATTATAAGTTCAGTATGTCAAAGCTGAAGGACTCTTAAAGTTTGTATCTAGACAGAGTGAGACAGTTAATTTTATGTGTTAACTTGACCAGGCCGTGGGGTACCTACACATTTAGTCAAGCTTTATTCTGGGTGTGTCTGTGAGGAAATTTTTGGATGAAATTAACATTTGAATCAGAAGACTGCCTTTCTCAATGCAGGTGAACCTCATGCAATCCATTGAAGGCTTGAATAGCAGGAAACTCTTGCTGCCTTACTGCCTTCCAGCTGTGGCTTCAGTTTTTTTCCTGCCTTTGGACTCAAACTAAAACACTGGCTTTCCTGGGGCTCTAGTGTGCCTGCATTTCGACAGGAACTACACTATTGGCTCTTCTGGGGCTCTAGCTTGCTGAATGTAGTTCTTGATACTGGTAAACCTCCATAACCACATGAACCAATTACTTAGAATGTTTTTTTTTTTTCTCTCTCTCTCTCTCTCTCTACACACACACATTTATTAGTTATGTTTATCTGGAGAATCAAGTACACAGGGATTGGAATAATGCCTGGCATATATCGCATGCCTTCCTAGATCCCTGGTCAACATTTTTCTCCACTGAGGACCAATAGATCCTCTCATCACAGCCCTTCAGGAAGTGAGACAGTTCAGAGCTGGGCTCAGGGCTTAGTTCTCTCAATTTCTAGCCTGGGGCTCTCTTCATTCCCTGGCAGCCTCTATGCACATGACATATTTTCTTCAGGTCCATGTCGGCTGACATGGTTTGACTGTGCCCCCATCCAAATCTCATCTTGAATTGCAGCTCCCATAATTCTCATGTGTTGTGGGAGGGACCTGGTGGGAGATAATTAAATTATGGGGGTGGTTCCCCCATACTGTTCTTGTGGTAGTGAATACATGTCACAAGATCTGATGGTTTTATATTGGGAAACCCCTTTCCCTTGGCTCTAATTCTCTCCTGTCTGCTGCCATGTAGGACATGCCTTTCACCTTCTGCCATGATTGTGAAGCTTCCCCAGCCATGTGGAACTGTGAGTCCATTAAGCCTCTTTTTCTTTATAAATTACCCAATCTTGGGTATGTCTTTATTAGCAGTGTGAAAACAAACTAATACATCAGCCTTATAGACTCTCAACATAAAATGGAATAAAGACCTTTTGGGACAAATGACATGCCTCAGGCCCTGGAGTCTAAGCTTTGAATACTTGTCCAGTTATCCACAAGCTGTGTGACATTGGGCATGTTACTTAACCTTAACCTACATAAGCTTGTGAGCCTGGGTTTTCTCATCTGAGAAATGGGGGAAGAACTATACTTTCCCCACAAGGAGATTTTCAAGATTATATATAAAGTATTTAGCATACTCTTTGGTATACAACAATGTTAAAATTATTCATGACATTTGTTAAAACAGTAAAACAGACTTTATTCAGGACTATCAAGATAGGTTATAGGGACTACTGTGATGGGGTTTTGCAGTAGAAGAGAGAATTGAAACACAACAAGGAAAAGTGGAAATTTATAGCCAAATAGCATGGTGAGTGGGGGTCAGTGAATGGAAAATTACCAATAGCAAACATCAGGTGTAAGAGAGGATTATGGCTAAACAAACCTAGGAGGGCTCTTGCTGAAGACAGGCCAAGGTGATCAGACATCACCTGGGAGATGGTGGAGGATGAAGAACCCGATCAAATATCAAGGGTAGGGGATTCTGGTTAAGCCAAGTTAGCAAGATTTTTGCTAAAATTGGGTGATGCAAAAACAGACATAGAAGCCCAAAAGTCAAGATCTAGTTGGGGTAAGGATTCAGAAAAGTCTGACTATAGTTGTGTTAAGGAGAGGATCTTTGTCAATAAGCATTCGAAAGTGTTAGCTATTTTTTTTTTAAAGCTATCACTCAGACCACTATCAGATTCTTAGAATACCCAATCTAATATCATTTATTCATTTAGGAATCTCAAATAAAGGTGATCAGACAGTAAGCCAGTGGGGTCTGTGTATATACTCACCAAATCAATTATGCCAATGTTATTCCAGCCTTGCATTATAGGGAGAAAAGAAATAAACGTGGGGATGACCCAGCAGCCTCCCAGCATTAGTGCGATGCGAAGAGGGGTCATCTTGTTCCTATAGACCAAAGGCTGGCAGCAGATGGCGTAATACCTGGAGAGAGAATAGAGGGCAAAGCATAGGCATGGACAAGGAGGAATGGGAGGGAGAGAAAGGAGAATGTATGAGAGAGAAGAGGGGAGGAAGAGGGGATGGAGCAAGGGATAGAGAGGAACAAACATTGAGGAGAAGAGTTGAAGGGGAAACAGAATAAAAATAAGAAAAGAAGAAAAGAAATAATAAAGGGTGAAAGAGGAGAGCAAGTGGTAGAGGAAGAGGAAAAGAAGGAAGAGAGAAGGGAGAAAAGAACAGAGGAAAAAATGATTATATAATACAATATAATATACTGGCCTGTGAGATTCTGTTAATATAAATATTAATATACACTTTGGATCACATCTGAGAATTATTGCCTCCAGTTGGCCCCACAGTCCTCTCCATCTCCCAATATCTGGAGGAGCTCCACACATACCAGAATTTCTTTTCTATCTCAAGCACTGTTCCAATACTATCCTGATGCCTGTACATTGAGGAGCTTCTGTTCAGCCCTCTGGGCCTCAGTGTCCAGGCACCTATAGCCTATTTGTTTAGCACTTGAGGTGACCCAGGCATAGCCCTACAACTGAGCTTTCACCACTGTAGCTCAGATTTGTCCTTTTCCTCTTGATCACCTGCCTACATGGAAGTAGAGCTCTAAGTCAGTGGTTTTTTTTTTTTTAATTGTAGTTCATGGATTCCCCTCCGTCCCCCCATCCCTGCCATGCTGTATCAAACTCACCTGAGGAAGCCTTTTTAAAATGCAGATCCCAAGGATCTCCTGAATCAGAGCCTGTTGGTGAACAACCTGGAGCTTGCATTTTGACAAGTGTGAGTCATTACTGGTGTGTGCTAAGGATACCCAATTTCCATCTTCCAAACACGTATACCTCCTGGCCTCCTTATGGTTGAGTAGGACCAAGCGACTGGTCCTGACCAATGAATCATGAACAGAATTAGCATGCATCACTCCTGGAACAAACCATTTAACTGTTTCTGGGATATTAAGAATGTAAACTTTTGAATATTTTCTGCTCCATCATTTCCTGTCTACTGGATGAGACACCCCAATTTCATTTATTAGAGTCTGACCTCTCTCATGGGACTCAGTGCTCACACTTTTTTGATTCCATGTTCTGCCTGTGTTCTTCCTTTTTCTTCCTGCCTCCAGAAAGAGGTACAACCTGCCCATTTAACAGTCTGGCCTGTAACTCCTAGACCGTTCCTGCATATTACTATGGCCTTGGAAATCACCTCTTCCATGCCCAGGCATGGCATGGAATTTCGCAAGAGGCAGAATGCTACAGTAGCTCTATCATCTATTTCTCTTTGGGAGAGTAAAAAATATAAATGCAAAAGAGCCTGGAGGCTAAGTCTATTCTCTAAGGTTTTATATCATTTAATGATGAACCACCCCCATACACCCCTCATTTTATGCAGTTCACTTTGTTAATTTTTCCCACCTCTTCTTTTCTTTTCTTAATTCGAAGCATAACTAACATAACAATGGCTACATTCTTTGAAGAGGTGGTAGTAGGATAGATTGAGAGAGAGGGTGGAATGAGGAGGGCCCAGTGTTGGAGCATGAGGAACAGGTGCCTCAAAAGCAGGGAGAGGAGAAAAACCCACTCTCCTACAAGGCATTGAGAAGCAGCTGACCGATTGTGCCAAGAGCTCCTTGTAGCTGGAAGCTTGATGGGGCGTCCTGATCTGGGCCAGAGTGCAAGAAACAACAGATCAAAGAATGGGAGAGTGGCTTGCTCAGAAAAACCATTGTCTCTATTGTAATTCTGACATGGCTGCAAAATCAAACTAAAAATAACTCAGTTATTGAAAGAATCATGATTAGTTGAATTCCCTCCATACTGTTGGCTTCCAAGGCAGGCAAATTATATGAGTGGCAAATTTTTCTGAATGGTGATATTCATAATCATTAAAGGTTTATTATTAACATAGAATTAATGATGAATTTGAAGTGGATGAAATATACTCTTTTTTTTTTTTTTTCAAATTTTGTTTCCTTCCCGATTTCCTGTTGGGGGGTAAGTCTCTTTCCATTTAACATCCTTCCTCCTTTCTCTTGTTAATAGCACTCCAAATCCTTCAAGAGTTATCTCTTTGTTGTTGCTATGGTGTTATTGGGAAAACAAATGATGGGGTTCTGACTTTTCTAGCCAAGGAGTGACCTGATCATACTTTCTCCTGGGACTCAATGTCCTGCAGAGAGATGCAATATGGGCAAGTCGACAGAGGGCGCTTTTTCCCAGCAGCAGCCCCATGGCAGGGCTGGGGATTCATTCCCGCTCCTTGGATCTTTTGCAGCATGCTCGTACCCATCAAGTCCTCACTCCTTAGCTCTCTCTTTAAATAAACCACCTCATATCTTTCCAATAAATTATCTTTTTGCTTAAGCTGGTGTCATGGCTAGAACTGTGTCCTCCCTCTTCCAAAAGATACACTGAAGTCCCAACTCCCGTAACCTTGGAATGTGATCTTGTTTACAAATAGGGTTGTAAAAGAGGCAATCAAAGTAAAATAAGGTCTTCAGGGTGATCCTGAATCCAATGTGACTGATGTCCTAATGAAAAGGTAAATTTTGACACAGAAACTGATATGCACGGTGGGAAGATGGCCATGAGAAGATGGAAGATTGGAGTGATGTGTCTATAAGCCAAGGAACAATTAAAGTTACCAGCAACCACCAAAGGTCAGAAGAGGCAAGAAATAGTCCTTCCCCTACAGGTTCCAGAGGGATCATGGCCCTATTGACACCTTTATTTCAAACTTTCAGTCTTTAGAACTGTGAGACAATAAGTTTGTATTTTTCTAAGCCATCCAGTTTGTGGAATCTGTTATGACAGCTTTAGCAAACCAATACAGTTGGTTAAAGGCAATCTCTGTTGCTTGCAAGACAAGTATCCTGCCTCACACAGAACAGTAAAACTGCCTTGAATGCCAGACGTATCTTTCATAGTATACTTTTTTCTAAGTAATAATATCTTTTTGTTTTATTCAATATACTTTCAGATCATAGCTCAAGTTTTGACATCCTTTTTTCTATTATCCCAAAAAGGCAACAGAGGGATAAATGAAGAATGAATTCTGCCCCATCTTTGTTGTGTAATCAATATAATTTTAAAGGTTCATAACCAGGTGCTGAGATGTTGCCAAATAAACAGATTTCAGAAATTTTGCTTGGATCTCCAATGTTACAAAAATCCAAAAGTTCAAAAAGACAAGACCAAATTAAGTATCCTTCAGGGCACTATTCACCACAACCAAGGCAGGAACCAACCTAAGTATCTATCAGTGGATAAATACATATAGAAAATGTGGTATATATACACAATGGGATATTATTCTACCATAAAAAAATAAAATCCTATCATTTGCAGTAGCATGGGTGGAACTGGAGGACATTATGTTAAATGAATAAGCCAGGCACAGAAGGATAAATATTGCATGTTCTCACTCATGTGACGGTGCTAAGAAAATTTATCTCATTGAGGTAAAACGTAGAATGATGGTTACCACAGGCTGGGAGGGGTAGTATGCAGGGGGGATATGAACAGGGGTCAGCAAATGCATACAAAAATACAATTAGATAGTGGAAATAAGATGTTTGTGGAGCACAACAGGATGACTATAGTTAACAATAATTTATTGTATCTTTGAGAATAGCTAGAGGAGTAGATTTGGAATGTTCCCAACACAAAGAAATGATAAATGTTTGAGGTGATGGATAGCTCAACTACCCTGATTTGATCACTACATGTTGTATGCTCACATCAAAATATCACATGTACCCCATAAGTATGTACAACTATTATGTACCCATAAAATTTAAAATTTTTTAAATAGATAAATAATATCTTGCAGGATAAAAAGTGCATTTGAGAAAGCAGGATGTCTTACCTGAGAAGTTGTGGATGTGGATGTTTAGAGGGTTATGTTAGGAAAATAATAGAATTTACTAAAAAGGGCTTTAGAATGTATGGTTATATTGGTGCTCATAACATTTTTATGAAAGTCTTTATTTCTAAGTCTAGCATGGCCCAGGATATTGCCAGTTTCCCTTGACATAATGAACATAACATGAACAATATTGCCCTACATTCTGCTGTCCAAATGTTCTATGCTTTAATTTGATTTACCCTAGATTTCTAGGAGCTACTGCTACATAGAATTAAATAATGGCAACCGGTTTCCTTTTAAAATGCAACTTAAAAGAGGATACTATGAATATAGTACACACTTTAACAGTCTCTTACACTTTTTTTTTTTTTTTGAGACAGAATCTTGCTGTCACCCAGGCTGTAGTGCTTATGCAATCTTAGCTCACTGCAACCTCTGCCTCCCAGTCTCAGTTGATTCTCCTGCCTCAGCCTTCTGAGTAGCTGGGACTACAGGAATGCATCACCACACCTAGATAATTTTTGTATTTTTAGTAGGGATGGGGTTGCACTATGTTGGCTAGGCTGGTCTCAAACTCTTGGCCTCAAGTGATCCACCTGCCTCAGCCTCTAAAAGTGCTGTGATTATCGGCATGAGCCACCACACCTGGCCCCCTTACACATTTTACATATACAGTCAGTTCCCTGGAAAGTGCATGCCAGAAATAAAGTGCTTGAACAGCAAGCCCATCCTGTAGGGGGCTAAGGTGGAATATATTGAAACACACCCAAACACAAATGTAGAAAGTTACTCCTGCAGGATCTGGGGTGGTTAGGCAAGCCTAGAAAAAACCCTTTATCTATATTTTTAATTATCAGTAAGTAAAGGGGGAAAAAGGATTTTATTTTACTTAATTTAAATTAGATTAGGTAAATTGTTAGTGACAGATAAGAATATGAATAAGAGAAATATTGAATTATTTCTAGGTGTATGTTTTATTTGCATTTTGTCTTCTACATCTTCTTCAATCTTGTCCTCTGTCTTATGGTAAACATGATTTGATTTGTAAGTGGCATTGAGTATAGAATATAAGGTTCCTATTTGGAGCTCAAATTCCAGCATCTACTTAACTTTATGTGCTCAAGATTCATACCAAGGCCTGGCACCCTTGCAAAAGCAGACCTAAATAAGTCACCTCATATGCTTCCAATGTCTTTCTGATCTTCTAAAAAAGTAAACATCCTCTGAAGGCTGGACTCAAGAATCTAAATTAGGTAGGTGAAAATAAACATCACTGAATAAAGTGACTAATAGAAATTGAGTTCTAGTGTTAACTAATGGTGCTTCCTTAAAATTTTAATATTTGTCTGCAGATAAGACTAGACAGAAATCTGATAACTTGACTTTTATATATGTGGTTTTCAATTCCTATATTTGGATTGTAATGCCCTGCTAATAACAAAAAGAAAACTGACCTATCATGAACTGCTCCTGCAACACACATACACCACCACTAGACAGAATTAGCTAATTAAATTAGCAAGTTCTTTGGAGGGTGGTAAGGCAAAATTCACTGGCTGATTTTATAATAATAGGTACTACTTATGTACTTACCAAGGGCTCTGCCCGTTTGATCTCATTTAATCCTCACAACTACTAGATTGGTGCAAAATAAGCATGGATTTTGCCATTATTTTTAATGCTATTAATTAAAAATAATGTGAGTCTATTGAATCTCCTTTTTTTGTAAATTGCCCAGCCTAGGGTACGTCTTTATCAGCAGTGTGAAAATGGACTAATGCAGAAAATTAATACTAAGAGTGAGGTTCTGCTGAAAAGATACTCCCAAACATACAGAAGTTACTTTGGAACTGGGTAACAGGCAGAGGCTGGAAGAGTTTGGAGGGCTCAGAAGAAAACAGGAAGATGTGGGAAAGTTTGGAACTTGCTTGAGACTTGTTAAATGGCTTTGACTGAAATGCTAATAATGATATGGACAATAAAATCCAGGCTGAGGTGGTCTCAGAGATTAGAAAATTTGTTGGGAACTGAACCAAAGGTGACTCTTGTTATGATTTAGCAAAGAGATTCATGGCATTTTGCCCCTGCCCTAGAGATCTGTGGAACTTTCAACTTGAGAGAGATGGTTTAGGGTATCTGGTGGAAGAAATTTCTAAGCAGCAAAGCATTCAAGAGGTGACTTTGGTGCTGTTAAAGGCATTTAGTTTTATAAGGGAAGCAGAGCATAAAAGTTTGGAAAATTTGCAGTCTGACAATGCAATAGAAAAGAAAATCCCATTTTCTGAGGAGAAATTCAAGATGGCTGCAGAAATTTGCATAAGTAACGAGAAACTGAATGTTAATCTCCAAGACAAACGGAAAAATGTCGCCAGTCCATGTTAGAGGTCTTCATGGCAGCTCCTCCTATCACAGACCCAGAGGCCTAAGAGAAAAAAATGATTTCATGAGCTGAGCCCAGGGTCCCTGTGCTGTGTGCAGCCTAGGGACTTGGTACCCTGTGTCTCGGCCACTCTAGGCATGGCTAAAAGGGGCCAACATATAGTTGGGCCATGGCTTCACAGGGTGCAAGCACAAGCCTTGGCAGCTTCCATGTGGTGTTGAGCCTGCAAGTGGACAGAAGTCAAGAATTAAGGTTTGAGAACCTCTGCCTAGGTTACAGAGGATGTATTGAAATGCCTGGATGCCGAGGCAGAAGTTTGCTGCAAAGGTAGGGCCTTCATGGAGAACCTCTGCTAGAGCAATGCAGATGGGAAAAGTGATGTTGGAGCCCTTACACAAAGTCCCTACTGGGGCACTGCCTAGTAGAGCTGTGAAAAGAGGGCCACCATCCCCAGACCCCAGAATTGTAGATCCACTTACAGCTTGCACCATGCACCTGGAAAAGTGACAGACACTCAATGACAGCCTGTGAAAGCAGATGGGAGAGAGTCTGTACCTTGAAAAGCCACAGGGGCAGAGCTGCTGAAGACCATGGGAACCTATCTCTTGCATCAGCATGACCTGGATGTGAGACATGGATTCAAAAGAAATCATTTTGTAGCTTTAAGATTTTACTGCCCTGCTGGATTTGAGACTTGCATGGAGCCTGTAGCCCCTTTGTTTCGGTCAATTTACCCCATTTGGAATGGCTGTATTTACCCAATGCCTGTACTGTCATTATATCTAGGATGTGCTATCATGTGTCATTATCTCTTAAGAGTGGGGTGCCACAAGGACAGCACTGTGCTCTGGTGCATTGTATACAGACCAAAAACCACTGCATTGCCTTCCACTCTGCTCACCATAACTTAATATATCCTAGGAGATACCCAGAAGCATAGGACACTTATGCCCCTCAAAGAGAAAATGACCTAGGACAGGAGGTGGGAAAAAGTAAAAGTGTCCCCCAACTGATGTACACGTCCCATGAGGGTAGCAATGTTTGCCTTGTTCTGCATTATGTCCATGATGGCTAGGACAATGCCAGATACATTGTGGATACTGACAAACTGGATTTTTAAAAAATAATAAACTCTCAATCACTACTAAGTACAATAAATTCCATTAAAATATGTTACCAAGTTTTGGAGATGAGAACAGGCACATCTAGTGAGGGATGGGGAGAGGTTTTCTTCAATAGCGGTTTTTAAGTCAAATGTTAGAGACTGGCTCAGGATAGTAGAGGAGAAAGTATTATCTAGGTGCTGTAGACAGCATGGCCAAGGCCTGAAGAGAGAAATCATATATATATGAAACACATACCCATAAATGTATATTCCTATATCCATATATCCCTATAAAAATAAGAGTAAAGTTAATGGAATTGTAGGGTGTTCACAGGGAAGTAGACAAAAATAAGCCTAAAAAGGCTGACTGGAGCACGTCTCAGAGCAGTGGTTCTCAAATCATATCATCCATCCGAATCATTTAGAAGACTAGTTGAAATGCAGATTGCTGGTAGGTCTGGAGTGGCACCCAATAATTTGCATATCTGATATGCTTCCAGGTAATGCTGTTGCCAGTGGATTGGAGACCATGCTTTGAGAACCACTTACTTAGAGGTTTTGAACGTTAGGCTAGGAGGAATTACCAAAAGTTTTTCAAGCTGAAAAATGTCCATCAGAATCAACATTGCTGCATACTTTACTAAAAAAGCTGAATTAAAACAAAGTCAAAAGAAGAAGCTGTTGATTCATATGCTAGATGGACAGTGTTCAATAGGTAAAGTGATTATCTCATCTCAGGAATACATGAATCAGCAACATCTGTTCTCCAGCCTTCCATTGGATATTTCTCATTCTTCCTTAACTAGAAAACTTTTACAAAGTAGTTAAATGAAATGTTCAAATGATGAGTGAGGTTCCAGATGGCCAGGATTAACTAAAATGAAGCAAGGATATTTACAAAGTAATTTCTTATGCAAAACATTTCAAAAATATTGCTCATAAAACTCCATTAAAATCCACTTTTGTAGACCAGCCACCAGCTTCTCCCACTGCAGCCATGTGCAAATGTGTGATCAAATTGCTTTTAAATGTCTCTGGGGACACAGTTTACTTTGACAACTTAGTAGACAGCCATGTATTTTAAGCTCCAGGCGAATCCCTTCCGTGCTCCTTCTGCAATTAAGGAAAAATCTACCTCCTCACTTCCTGCCCTCCCAACCACAGAAAAGGCACAAGAAGCAGTGATAATAATTTGGAATTCTAGACTGTCAGAACTGGGGAGATAGTACCAGTCAACTTTCTGTCTTCACAATTGGATACCAACTTTCCCTGCCTTAACTACTTAGTAGCTTTGTGGTCTTAGAATTAGTTGCTAACCTCAACAAGTTTCCTCATCTTTAAAATGGGAATAATTATGTCTACTCCCAATTATGCCTCTCCTTCACTGTGAGAATTGATGCAATAATATGTTTAAAACACAGAAAGTTCTTGGCACATAAATATCTGTTTAATACATATTATTATAAAGAGACTTGAATATATTTTGGAATTGTGAGCTCTACATTATTTAATAAATAATACAAAAGTTGCTTGGTTCTACATCACTCCTTAGCAGTTGATTCTAAGAAATATAAAGGTGAATGAATCGGTCTCTAAAGGTGAATGAAAGCATTAAGATCATATTTGCTATGTTCAATGGAGTTGGTTACATGTAAGATCTAGTAATCATACATTGTTGCTTAAGCTGCTGAGTTTTGAAGTAGATGTTACATGCCAATAGATAACAACAGGTAAACAGGTCATGTATAGCTTGGCGTAGTTGTGGGGTTCACTGGTTGGATAGCAGTCCTCCTAGCAGAAGGTGGTTCAATACATTTTTGTTGCAGAGCTCTGGATGAACAGACATGTGTTTCTACTGTTAGTAATTATTTTTGTTATATTTTAGTTCCTCTTGCTCCCCTTTGAGGAAGTGGAGAAGAGAGAAAAGCAGCAGTAGCTTTAAGATAGAACTAAAAGCCTCTTCCCTGTGGTCCTCAGGCTCGGCAAGCTTCCAGGCACCTGGAGTATCAGTGAGGAAGACCCAGCAAAGTTATTCACCAGGAGCTGGAGACAGGAAGCAGTGCTGAGAAAGTAGCCAAGAGTGGAGGCAGAACTGTGGGTTCCAGGAAGGAAAAGCTGTAGGGGTAGGGGGACAGAGACAGACTCCTTTCTGTCAGATATGTGAAGGACATCAGATTGGGCCCTTGATGGAATTATGATCCCATGAGCAATCTTCAGATTTAATGCTTATTATGTTCTTCTCTTAAATATTCTTCTATGGGTAGGTGGGGTGGCTCATGCCTGTAATCCCAGAATTTTGGGCTGCCCAGACGGGTGGATCACTTGATGCCAGGAGTTCAAGACCAGCCTGGCCAACATAGTGAAACCCCGTCTCTACTAAAAATACAAAAATTAGCCAGGCGTGGTGGCAAGCGCCTGTAATCCCAGCTACTTGGGAGGCTGAGGCAGGAGAATCACTTAAACCCAGTAGGCGGAGGTTGCAGTGAGTTGAGATCCTGCCACTGCACTCCAGCCTGGGTGACAGAGCAAGACTCCATCTCAAAAGAAAAAATTATTCTGTACCTTCATGATAATAAAATTTGTAAGAAAGGGAGTGTTATCCATCTAAAAGGCATTTTATAACAGACTACAGGAAAAAGAATAACCTGCTAAAAATGACATCTAAAAGCATCATACTGACTGATTGTTTCACGGACTTAACGAGATTCAGCTCAGGGGTTACGTTCCCTGTAAAGTCCTCTCTGGCTCTAGAAACCAGTGAATGGTTCTCCATCTCTGCTCTGGTTTTCTTTTTTATAGTACCTTGTATATTTCTACAACACAGCATTTTCCTAGCTATATTGCAATTGTCCATATTGTTTTCTCCTGCTACAACTACTGCTATTCCTGCTACATACCACATTCATTTATTGAGGGCACACTATATGGCAGGCATTGTATTCTATGTTATATCTAATTTCTAAAGGAACTCTGCAAGGCAGAGCTCATCCTCATTTCTAGTATGAGAACTGAGGCTTCGAGAGTTGAATCTACTTACCCAAGATCATACAACTAGGTTAAAGTAAAACTGGGTCTGAAACCCACATCTACTGAAGTATATGCCTGGTAAGTGGGGTAGAGCTAGACAAAAGTAACCCTATCTAGGAGGAGGAGAAAACTATGCAGTGCCCTAGAAGCTGTATGGCCTGAGGACACACAGAAAGGAGACATATTTAATTATGAACCTGCCAGATAAGATAATATACAGGAAGAACAACTCATGAGCTATTACAGTAATCCAGAAATGGGATGGGAAGAAGGAATAAAGAAGAAGATGTGTTTCAAAGATATTAACAGGGGATGGCCAAGATTGCAGAGTAGAAATAGCTAGTGTGCACAGCTCTCACGGAGAGGAATGAAAGAAGTGAGTAAATACAGCACCTTCAACTGGTATATTTGCATACACGTATTGGAACTACTCAAGGAAACAACTTGACCCACAGAGAATGAAGATAAGCAAGGCAGGACATTGGCCCACTCCGGAGTGACACAGAGCCAGGGGAACACCCCCTTCCCAGGGAAGTAGTGAATGAATGTGCAAACCCTAGAACCCGTGATGCTGCCATAGATCTTTCCAGCCCTTTGATCAGGAGATTCCCCTGTGAATACACTCCACAAGAGCCTTCAATTTGACCCACAGAGCTACATGGAGTCTTGTCAGAGCAGCCACGCAGGCACATGCAGAGACCTGGGAGCCCTAGATATCTGGGCTTCCTGTGCTTCCTGGCAAAAGTAGCTGCAACCCTGGCAAAGCAAAAGGTTAGATCCCTATACATACCCTTAGAAAAGGGGATGAATCCAGCAGGCTGAGCAGCGACAGTCTGCAGGCCCCACTTCCACAGTACCTCACAGGATAAGTGCAACTGGCTGGGAATTCCCAGCCAGCCACTGGTAGCAGCATTGCGCCTCCCTGAGACAGAGCTCCCAGTGGGAGTTGTGGGATGCCATCTTTGCTGTTGGGTGACTTAGCCATTCCAGCCTCTGGGCTTTGGAGAGTCCAGGTTGACTGGGGGCAGAAGCTGTCCCATAGCACAGCACAGCTGCTCTATGAAAATGTGACCAGACTGCTTTTTTAAGTGAGTCCTTGATCCTGTTCCTCTTCACTGGGCAGGACCTTCCAACTGGAGTCTCCATCCCCTGCTGTTGCTTTCTGGCCGACAGAACATCCCTGGGATGGAGCTCCCAGAGGGAGTTGTGGGATGTCATCTTTGCTGTTTGAGTGACTTAACAGTTCCAGCCTTTGGGCTTTAGAGAGTCTGAGGTGACTGGTGGGTAAAGCAGAACTCCAGCATAGCACAGCCACTCTACAAAAACATAGCCGGACTGCTTTTTAAAGTGAATTCCCAAACCCATTCCTCCTCACTAGGCAAAACCTTCCAAATGGGGTCCCTGGCCACCTCTTACAGGTGGATTTGGGCTGGTAACAGCTATGCACCTTCCTGGAATGGGTCTACTAGAGGGAGAGGCAGGCTGCCATGTTTGCTGTTTTATACTTTTCACTGTTAATACTTCCAGGTACTGGGAAATCCAAGGTGACTAGTAACTGGAGAAGGCCCCCAGCATACTGCAGCAGTTACGTTAAAGTGGCCAGACTTAAGTGGATGCCTGTTCCCATATCTCCTCAAAAGGCAGGTTTTCTAGGTATGGGCCTCGAGCCATCCCCTGCCAGAGGTATCCAGCCAGTAGTGACTCAGAACCTCCCTGGACAGAGACTCCAGGGGCAACTGAAATCCTCTCTGCCACTGCCTCTGCAGTGGAACTGGCCTTGCTACCCTTGGACTAATGAAGCAGCAAAGACCCTCAGTACCTTCTCTACACCTCCAACAAGCTGCACTTGACCCAAGGAAAGAAGGCCAGACCATCTTTCATGGGTCCCACTTACTCCTTCTGGTTGCACCAGACAAGGAACCCCTGACTTGGGCCCATAGCACATACCCTCCATCCTAGGCTGATTGCACTGAGCAATTCCTGACCTCAATCTCTCTGGGGTGGAGCCTCCAAGATACAAGCAAAAGACCTTTGGCCACAACCACTACTAAGGTCCCTTATTCTGCCACCTCAAAGTGGAGGAAGGAACATGAATACTGAAATTTCCCTAGAGCTGCAGTGGGAAGCCTAGGAGTTCCAAGCCATGATCTACAGCCAGCATGCAAGGAGGAGAGGAACCCACACTTTCAGAGCATTTCGAGGGAACATGCTGCAACTGTGAGGAGATAGGGAAGCCACACAACTGAGCAAGAGTCTACCAATTGACCATATGCCTAAGTGCCACACACAGGATCACACCTCAAAGCTTAAACACCAAAAATACCTCATTTCTGAAACCAAAGACAAGAAGTCATCTTCGAATAAAGACCTTACACAATGCCTTGGCCCTGTGAAAACATGCAGGAAAGGAGTCTATTGATTGCACTCAATCTACACTGCAGTTAAAGGAATACCCACATGCAGAGATGAGAAACAACCAATGCAAAAACTCTGGTAACTCAAATGACCAGAGTGTTGTATGTTTTCAAATGACTGCACCAGTTCTCCAAGGAGAATTCTTAACCAGGCTGAGCTGGCTGAAATTACAGAAATAGAATTCAGAATATGAATAGGAATGAAAATCAAGATTCAGCAGAATGGGAAAACCCAATTCAAGGAATCTAAGAACCACAATAAAATGATACAGAAGCTGAAGGATGAACTAGCCAGTCCAAAAAAAGAACATAATGAATCTGACAGAGCTAACACAATACAAGAATTTAACAATGCAGCCACAAATATTAAGAGCAGAATAAACCAAGCTGAGGAAACATTCTCAGGCCTTTGAGATATACTGACATGTATGAATCATATCAACA
Source organism: Cacajao melanocephalus (assembly GCA_963573385.1). Taxonomy (NCBI): domain Eukaryota; kingdom Metazoa; phylum Chordata; class Mammalia; order Primates; family Pitheciidae; genus Cacajao; species Cacajao melanocephalus. Next base: position 59,132 of record CAUYLG010052845.1, on the reverse strand, counting down.
TTAACCATGAATGTAAATGGGTTGAATGCCTCATTTAAAAGTCACAGAGCGGCAAGCAGGATTTGAAAAAAAAAAAAAAAAAAGCATAACCCAATGGTACGTGTCTTAAAGAGACCCATCTCACATGTAATGACACCTATAGGCTTAAAACAAAGGAATGGAGGAAAATCTACCAAGCAAATAGAAAACAGAAAAAGCAGGGATTGCAAACCTAATTTCAGGCAAAACAGACTTTAAGCTAACAAAGATCAAAAAGGACAAAGGGTTCAGTTCAATAAGATCTAGCTATCCTAAATATCTATGCACCCAACAAAGAAGCACCCAGATTCATAAAGCAAGTTCTTAGAGACCTACAAAGATACATAGATGCCCACACAATAATAGTGGAAGACTTCAACACTCCACTGACAGCATTAGACAGATCGCTGAGGCAGAAAATTAACAAAAATATTCAGGACCTGAACTCAACATTGACCAAATGGATCTGATGGTCTTCTACAGAACTCGCTATCCCAAAACAACAGAATATATATTTTTCTCATCACCACATGACACATTCTTCTCATCACCACATTCACCACATGGCACCACATCACCACATGGCACTGACTCTTAAATCAATCACATAATTGGACATAAAACAATCCTCAACAAATGCAAAAAAACCAAAATCATACCAAATACACTTTCACACTACAGTGCAAGAAAAATAGAAGTCAAGGTTAAGAAAATCACTCAAAGCCATGCAATTACATGGGAATTAAACAACATGCTTCTGAATGATTTTTTGGGTAAATAATGAAATTAAGGCAGAAATTGAGAAGTTCTTTGAAACTAATGAAAAGAAAGATAAAACATACCAGGATCTCTGGGACACAGCAAAGGCAGTGTTGAGAGGAAATTCATAGCACTAAATGCCTACATCAAAAAGTTATAAAGATCTCAAATAAATAACCTAACATCACAACTGAAAAAATTAGGGAGCAAGAACAAATCAACCCCAAATGTAGCACAAGACAAGAAAAACAAAAAACAAAAAACAAAATCAGAGCTGAATTGAAGAAAATCAAGACACAAGAAACCATTCAAAAGATCAATGAACCCAGAAGTTAGGTTTTTGAAAACATGAAGGAGATAGGATGCTAGCTAAAGTAATCCAAAAAAAAACAAAAAAGAGAAGATCCAAATAAACAATTAGAAATGACAAATAGGATGCTACCACCGACCCCACAGAAATAAAAGTAACTAATCAGAAACCTCTACAAACACCTCTATGCACACAAACCAGAAAATCTAGAAGAGATGGACAAATTCCTGGACATATACACCCTCCCAAGACTGAAGAACCAGGAAGAAATTGATTCCTTGAACAAACCAATAATTAGCTCTGAAATTAAATCAGTAATAGCCCACCAACCAACAAAAGCCCATGCCTGATCAGTTCATAGCCTAATTCTACCAGGTGTACAAAGAATACCTAGTATCATTCCTATTAAAACTATTCCAAAAAACTGAGGAGAAGAAACTCCTCCCCAACTCATTGTATGAGGCCAGCATCATCTTGATACCAAAACCTGACAGAGAAACAGAAACAACAACAACCACAACAAAGTCAGGCCAGTATCCTTACATGAATATCAATGCAAAAATCCTCAACAAATTACTTGCAAACTGAATCCAGCAGCACATCAAATAGCAAATCCACTGCAATCAAGTAGACTTCATCCTCAGGGTGCAAGGTTAGTTCAACATACACAAATCAATAAATGTGATTCATCACATAAACAAAACTAAAGACAAAAACCACATGGTAATCTCAATAGAAGCAGAAAAAGGCTTTCAATAAAATTCAACAGCAATTTATGTTAAAAACTCTCAAAAAGCTAGTTATTGAGGAAACATACCTCAAAATAATAAGAGCCATCTATGACAAACCCACAGCCAACATCATAATGAACTGGCAAAAGCTGAAAGCATTCCCCTTGAAAACTGGCACAAGACAAGGATGCCTTCTCTCTTCTAGTATTGGAAGCCCTAGTCAGACCAACCAGGCAAGAGGAAGAAATAAGGAGCATCCAAATAGGAGGAGAGAAAGTCCAACTATCCTTTTTTGTAGGCAACATAATTCTGTATCTATAAAATCCCATAGTATTGCCCAAAAAGCTCCTTCAGCTGAGTTTCAGAATAAATTAATGTGTAAAAATCACTAGCATTCCTATATACCTATCACAGCCAAGCTAAGAGCCAAATCAGGAAGGCAATCCCATTCACAATTGCCAAAGAAAAAAAATACCAGGAATACAGCTAACCAGGGAGGAGAAAGATCTCTACAATGAGAATTACAAAACACTGCTCAAAGAAATCAGACATGACACAAACGGGAAAACATTGCATGTTTATAGCTGGGAAGAATGAATATTGTTGAAATGGCTGTACTGTCCAAAGCAATTTACAGATTCAATGCTATTTCTGTCAAACTACCAAAAACATTCTTCACAGAAGTAGAAAAAGCTCTATTCTAAAATTCATATGGAACCAAAATAAGAGCCCAAATAGCCAAGGCAATCCTAAGCAAAAAGAGCAAAGCTGGAGGCATCACCTCACCTGACTTCAAACTATACTACAGGGCTACAGTAACCAGAACAGCATGGTACTAGTACAAAAACAGAAACATAGACCAGTGGAACAGAATAGAGAGTCAGAAATAAGACCACACACCTACAATCAACTAATCTTCGACAAAGCTGACAAAAACAGGCAATTGGGAAAAGATTCCCCATTCAATAAATGGTGCTGGGATAACTGGCTAGCCATATGCAGAAGATTGAAGCTGGACCCCTTTCTTACACCATATACAAAAGTCAACTCAAGATAGATTAAAGACTTAAATGTAAAACCCAAAACTATAGAAACCCTGGAAGACAAGCTAGGCAATACCATCCTGGACACAGGAACAAGCAAAGATTTCATGATGAAGACACCAAAAGCAACCACAACAAAAGCAAAAATTGAAAAATGGGATCTAAACTTAAGAGCTTATGCCCAGCAAAAGAAACTATCAACAGAGCAAACAGACCCTACAGAATGGGAGAAAATACTTTCAAACTATGCATCTGACAAAAATCTAATATTCAGCATTTATAAGGAACTTAAATAAATTTACAAGGAAAAAAAAGACAACTCCATTAAAAAGTGGTCAAAGGACATGAACAAACACATTTCAAAAGAAGACATATATGCAGCCAACAATCATATAAAAAAGAATCTCAATTCACTGATCATTAAAGAAATGCAAATCAAAGCCACAACGGGATACCATCTCACACTGGTCACAATGGCTGCTATTAAAAAGTCAATAACACATGCTGGCGAATTTGTGGAAAAAAGGGAACATTTATACATTGGTGGTGGCCTATGTAACAAACCTTCAAATATACCCCCAAACCTAAAATAAAAGCTTTTATTTGGCATCCAGCTGATCATGGTAGATAAGAAAAAGATGATCTCAAAATATTATGTTTCAATGACTAAAATATAGCTATTAGATTCACCTTCAATGTACAACATGGAAGATGATATAGTGTTAGTTTACAATAAAAATGTCTATTTTGAGAACACTGAGTTTGAGAAAACAGAAAGATGTTTAAGCCAAGATGTTGAGCAGGCAGATAGAGATAGAACCCCAACCAAGAAATGGGGAAAGGATTACCTATTTAATAAATGGTGTTGGGAAAACTGGCTAGCCATATGCAGAAAGCTGAAACTGGATCCCTTCCTTACACGTTATACAAAAATTAACTCCAGATGGATTAAAGATTTAAACATAAGACCTAACACCATAAAAACCCTATACGAAAACCTAGGTAGTACCATTCAGGACATAGGCATAGGAAAGGATTTCATGACTAAAACACCAAAAACAATGGCAACAAAAGCCAAAATAGACAAATGGAATCTAAATAAACTTAAGAGCTTCTGCAGAGCAAAATAAATTATTATTAGAGTAAACCAGCAACCAAGAGAATGGGAAAAAAATTTTGCAACCTACCCATCTGACAAAGGGCTAATAACCAGAATCTACAAAGAACTGAAACAAACTTACCAAGAAAAAAACAACCCCATCAAAAAGTGGACAGACACTTCTCAAAAGAAGAACATTTATGCTGTTAACAAACATAGGAAAAAAAGCTCATCACCACTGGTCATTAGAGAAATGCAAATCAAAACCACATTGAGATACCATCTCATGCCAGTTAGAATGGTGATTATTAAAAAATCAGGAGACAACAGATGCTGGAGAGGATGTGGAGAAATAGGAATGTTTTTACACTGTTGGTGGGAGTGTAAATTAGTTCAACCATTGTGGAAGACGGTGTGGCAATTCCTCAAGGATCTAGAAATAGAAATACCATTTTACCCAGCAATCCCATTACTGAGCATTTACCCAAATGATTATAAAACATTTAATTGTAAAGACACACACACACGTACATTTATTGCAGAACTATTTAAAATAGCAAAGACTTGGAACCAACCCAAATGCCCGTCAATGATAGACTGGATAAAGAAAATGTGGCACATATACACCACGGAATACTATGCAGCCATAAAAAAGGATGAGTTCATGTCCTTTGCTGGGACATGGATGAAGCTGGAAACCATCATCCTCAGCAAACTGACACAAGAACAGAAAACTAAACACGTGTTCTCACTCATAAGTGGGTGTTGAACAATGAGAACACATGGACACAGGGAGGGGAACATCACACATTGGGACCTATCGGGAGGTGGGAGGCTAGGGGTGGGATAGCAGGGGGTGGAGGAATTGAGGAGGGCTAACATTAGGAGAAATACCTAATGTAGACGACAGGGGGATGGCTGCAGCAAACCACCGTGGCACATGTATACCTTTGTAACAAACCTACACATTCTGCACTTGTACCCCAGAACTTAAAGCATAAAAAAACAACCCTAAGGCCCAGTGTGTGACAGGGGTGAGGGAAGAGACAAGAGCAGAGGTGCAGGTGTAGCCACGGGATGAATGAAATTTCCAAAGGAAAGAGGGGACATACTCAGGGCTGGAAAGCTGAGGATCTAACTAAACTTCAAGGGCACTCAGCTTTGAGTCAGAAAGAACAAGATGACTATCAATGTCTGGGAAGGGCCTCGCTACAGCCACTAGTAATCTGCATTTAAAGAGGAAAACAATAATGGAATAGTCCTTGTGGCTAACATTAATTGAATGCTCACCAAGTACCACGCACTGGTCTATGTATTGTTCAGTTTATTAACTGAATAATAACACTCAGTTATTTATTCCTCACAAGTATTAAAAAAGAAGGGATTGGATTTTCTATTATTAACACAATTTTTACAGATAAGACAAAGGCCAGAAACCTTTGTCACTGATCATTAAAGAAATGTAAATCAAAATGACAATGGATTTTGTAACTTCTTCAAGATTACACACTTGACAACCAGTCAAGTTGTGACTGAATCTAAGCAGTCTAGCACCCCAAATCTCATTCTTAAACACTTTCTATATTGAGAGTTTTGTGAGGACAGAGAAACGAATCCCAGAGTCATATCAAACAACCACAAGTCACATCTCCACATTCTATGCTCAGCCAAATATGCATGGAGCAGCTATTATGTTCTAGTAAGAAAAACACACTCATAAATGAGATAAGGCATACTCTTAAGAAGTTTATATTCTATAGCAAGGCAGACAAATTCAACAATTATTGAGACGTGCATACTAAGACCCTTATATTAATCATGATGCTTACATTCAATGTTCCATGGGAGCTCAGAGGAATAAATGACAAATTTTTATGAATGAATTCCAGTCAGTCTTTGGAGAAGGTGACACATTTTATCTGAATATTGAAGAAAGGTGGATATTTGCCAGAAAAAAAAAAGAAACTCAAGGCACAGGTAGCAACATGCAGTTATGAGGAAACCTAGCCTATTCAGGGAATGATAACAAATCACTCATGGGTAGGAGTTGAGGTAGGAAAATCAGACTGAGAACACATTGGAAAAGCAGTGAAAGCCAAGTTCAGAATTTAGATTTTAGTTAACAAGGGCTTTCCTGGGGGTTTTCACATGTGTTTTCAGGAGCAGCCACTCCCCAGGCCTCACCCCTTTCCCTATCCCTCACTGATACCCACAGCACCTGCAGATCCCAGCATCAGCATCACTTCCTCAGGATCCTAACCCATTTTGGAGATTGCAACTTAGCAGACTCCAATAGCTGCTTTTTTTTTTTTCTCCTTATAGTATTAAATGGTCACCAATTTTACTGTAATTACCTATTTACTATCCATATTCCCAGCTAGACAAAAAGTTCCATGATTCAAAGCTTTTTCTGATCATTCACCATTGTATTTACAATGTCCAGAACGACTCCTAGTAATTAGTAAGCACTTCATAAATGTTTGCTTAAATGAATATAAAAATAACAGTTCATACCTCCGGCATGAAATTCAACTCGACAAATATTATTATTATGTACAAAGCCTGAACCTGCCCTTAAAGGGTATGTGAGGAGGAGAAACTTTTAATATATTTTCCTTGTGAAATGCATTTCAATCCTATTGGGAAAACAAATGTAATTGTGTGACACAGTTCACAATGACAGACACTTTTCATTTATACATTAGGAAATTGAGTTATACTCCAGGGAGATCATTAAGAAATGCAGACACATTTATCTCCAGCACAAGATTAAACACATAACCTTGAAGTAAGAATTGTATGTTTTACAAGTAAACCTGTTTAAAAGAGGACCTGAGACTAAGAAACTGTTGGAGAATTTTGCACATAAAACACATCAAGTTTTTGAGCATGCAAAGGAAGGGTGACAATTCAGCTGGATGTATCCAAAAGAGAATTTTGCAATACTATGGAGAATGCTGTCTTCAATGAAGTGAAATTGACTTGTTTTTAAAGGAAATTACATTTGATGCTAAGTAAAGGACAAAGTCAGTGTGTTCAGAGAAAGGGGATCAAAATGGTTAAAAGTCTGAAAGTATGCCTTATGAGAGCAGCAGAAGGATCTAGAAATATTTTGCCTAATATAAGGAAGACTTGGAGATGACATACCTCTGTCTTGTTGTAGAGGCTCCATAAAGATATGTGTCAGCTCTGGCCAGCCAAAGGGGAGTTGATATCTCCTCTTCTTGTCTGCCCAACACCCATCTTTTCAGTAGGAACTGCCATTCCTTCACACCATATGCTTTCGGTAAAGCTGAGAGTCACGGTGCCTGACCTCTGCCCAGTAACCAGGATGTGTCATCTCCACACCAGAATGACTCACTAAGTGAAGAGTATTTGACTCAAGTAAAGCCAACCAAAATTCTTCCGTGAGAAACAGCACTTAGGTTTCTCTTCCTATAGATTCACGTGTTAAGAATGGTTTAAGACTTGTTGCCTGTGACTATTTGTTTTTCCCGGTGGAAGAACCCAGCCTAAGAAAAAAATCTAACAAGAAACCAGAGCTGATGGATAGCATAGGGACAAAGAGGGACAGATAAAAAGAGAGGAACAGACATAGGGAAACAGAGAGGGAAGTAAACAGGGAGAATGAGAAGCCAAGATGGAGACAAAGAGGAGAGGAAAACAGAGAGGGGCAAAATTAAACTAGATAATATTGTTCAAATCCTTGTAGAGAGCTATGTCTGAAGCCACACTTTTCAGTCAATTGAACAATCAACTTATTATCTGTCACATGCTGCTGAAAGAAACCTTGCTAACAGATTATCCAATAAACAAGTTGGTAAAAACATTGCATTCAGGCAATTCATTGGCATATATACAGTACAGGCACTCTTCAAAGCCTTACTTAAATGGTAAACTCAAAATATATTCAGATAGGTCTGCTTATTGCATATGAAATCACTGGCATTTACAGGCAGTTGCTATTTACAGTGGTTACCTCAGGGTACGCAGCTGTGGAAGTGGATATTGAAGAAATGGGGACATTTTTACATTCTACTTGTGAACTGATGGCATTTTTTATAATGCTCAGGTATTATTAATATTGTGATTTAAAATATCTGTGAGGATCAGACAAGGGACTGTTAGAATAAATCAAATACAAGCTTGTGAACAGGGAGAATGGTAACCTGTGAGGCACCCGTAGAGATTGTGAGGGCCCCTTAGAGGGAGAAGCAAGGGTGTTTGGGGAGAAAGCAGAGAGAATACACTGGTCAGGAAGGTTTCCATGGTCTCCGGCTTGTTCTGACCTCAGAGGGAACTCCCAGTACTGAAGTAGAATGTTCTCAGAGAACTGACGAATGTGCCATTCTAGCAACATTTTCAGCTAAAAGGCTTTGTGGATGGGCTTGCATTTGAGCCTTCTAGCAAAGAGAAAATTGAAGTTTAAAATGTATGTTATAGAAATTAGTAAAAGTGAAGGGTCCCAACGCCAATTCAACTGACCGTCCACTCTGGCCAGCACTACACCCTATGCCCTCCCCCTCATATAACCAACTGTTAATGTTTTGGTGAAAATTCATTCATGTTCTTTCTTTTTCATTCTCAATTTCTCTCTCTCTCTCTCTCTCTCTCTCTCTCTCTCTCCCCCCACACACACACACACACTCATGTAAATCCAGATACAGACATCTGTAAATTTATTTTATAAAAGTGGAATTATGCTAAAGATTAGAGTCTGCCACTTGCTTTTTTCCCTCAACATAATACACCAGTGATATATTTTTAGGAAAACACACATAACTATTTATCATTAAATGGCTGCCACATATTTCACTTTTAAAACTAGTACTCTATTATGACTACTTGGTTAGTTTTTATTCACCACAGAACTTTAGATCTTAAAAAAATCAACTGTACTATAAAGCTTTTAAAGCAGTTTTTTATCTCCTATGACCATACTATATAGTGCATTTATTTTAATTATGCTTTGGAAATTATATTTAAGGAGGCAATACATTTTTGTTAACAGAAGTCAATTCTGAAAGCATCAAGAAGCACAGTGAACTGAGAATGAGAGCTGGGAAACTGCATTTTGTAATACTGAAAGAGTCCTACGTTTTGCTTTTATCCAGGAGTCTGCCATCTGAGAGAAGTTACAAATCAAAGGGAGCTCTCTTGCTCAAAGGCACTACCCCTTATTGATCCCAGAAGACTTGTAGCAGCTCTAGAGAGAAGGACATGGCATACTGCCAGGAATAACATGGCTAACAAGGACATCACACTCTTGAGACATTCACTCTGTGCTTTGGCCCAGCCCAGCTAAACCAAACTGTTAGGATGGGAAGGACACAGCAAAAACAGATGCTAGATGATAAATAAAACCATACTTTTCCAGGCTAAAACACTGCCCTGCTATGCTCAGGATGGATGACTCCAGCACTATGAGAGGCCTACTCTTGGGACAGGGAAAGCTGGATACAAGTTGGAGGCAAGATCCCCAAGGAAAATAAAGTAAAAGAAACCCCATCTGATATCTTACTTATGGTCTTGCAGTTTTTGACATCCACCATCAGAGAAAGAAATGGCATTATTGGCATGACTCTCACAAAGAGAACGTGCTGACCACTTCATTTGTTCAATCGTGTTTGCCTAATATCTAAATAAGTATTTATGAAATGACTGGTTAATTGCCAACCTCCCCATAACAATGCAAGTTCTTTGAGGGCAGGGACCTTGCCCTTGTTTGTAGCCTTGAACTTCCTCCCATTGGAATAGAAAGACATTAAAGAAGAAAAGTATAGAATTGATTTTAACTATAACTACACTGAGTTCTACAAAGGAGAAAAATGGGTTTGATGGAGTCAGCAAAGACTTCTGCAAAGAAGAGAAGATTTAACTAAAATCTGAAAGACATGCAGGAAAGGAGGGGCAGAGGGAAAAGCCAAGGCCTCAGGTAGCTGAGCACAGAACCCTGGAGAACTAGAAAGAAGGCGAAGGCGACTGGGGCCTGGAGGTGAGGTTAGGAAGGGTGTGAAGGGAAGTTGGGGACATGGACAGGAAATAGAGGGTGAAAAACCCTGTACAAGTCTGGTCTTGATCTTTAGTACAATGAATAGCCACTGAAAGGTCTTAAGCAAAGGAGCAACAATATCAGAGTGGTATTTTAAAACAATGGCTATCTGATCTTGTGAGTGACAAGTGAATGGGAAGGGAATAAAACATATTCGGAGGGAATAATTAGGAAACTGTTGAGTGATTTATTCAAGAAATGTTATTACTTTGGACAAATTATAGAGTTAGAGAGAAATAGACTAAGATCTCTTTAGGAAAGATAATGAACAAGACATGTTGTTATTTAAATGTAGGGGATGCGGAAAGATTGCTATTAGAATAACTACCTGGTTTCTAGATGATGCAGCTATTGGAGCAGCTATTCACTGAGGAGGTGCAAGTTTGGTGAGAAAGATCATGAGTTGTATGGATAGTTACAAGAAACTGACATTAGCAACAACATCCACTAAAATGGAGTACTGTGACAAGCTAGGCCAAAATGATGCCTTGAATGGACTATCTAATTTATACCTAACTGCAGTCATATAAAGTAGGTGCTATCTCCTCAATTTTTAGAGAAAAGACCACCGAGATTCAATCTCAATCACTTATTGCCATTCTCAGAACTAAAACTGTTAAAAGCTGGGATCTGAACCCAAATCTCTTTAATTCTAAAGCAGGTGTTTGTTTCTTAATGACCAATTCATCCTGTTTCATGACAACTCATACCTACTCAGGAAAAGTTTCCTCATTTGAAAAGTACATAAGAATAAATCTGAAGCCAAACCTTTCTAGGAAACCTCTAGACCTTCTCTCAGGGCTGCCCAAAGCAAGCTCTCCACATCAGACAGTTGATTCTACACTTTCTCCCATTTTTTTCCTGGCTGACTGGCTCTTTTTCTTACCCTTGCTTTTACCCAGGCCTGGAGGTTACCTCAGCTGCCTCCATCTCCCCAGCCTGGCTTTCTCCAAATTCCCACAGTCTTGCTACTCATTTTAGCCATGATCATATGCAGGTAACCCAGCAGGATTTCCATAGATTTTCTACTTTTTACATTTTATTTCCTATAATGTCAACTTTCATACAGTGTATCCTGACTGTCTTTAAAAGTCTTTCATATACGGAAGTCAGATTGTTGTAAACAAGCTAATAAACACAGATTTTCAACTATGACATGCATTGGGTATGGTTGCTTGCCAACAGATCAATTTTACCAGAGTCATTATCTCTAGCTATATAGTGGAGTCTCATTATACATACATTTAACTTAAGCATATTCAACGATATGTTCTTGGCAGAGCAAAAGAGAAAGCAATTTAAATAGAGCAGGCCATTGTGCCTGTCATTCCAATCAGTGCACATATGTCCCATGAAATAGGAGATGAACCTGATGTCCCCTCAGCTGGTTTCAGTCTCTAACTACCTCTCCCAATGTGATTAATTCTCTGGGAAGGCTATGATGTTAGTGTTTAAAAGTATATATCTATATATTTTAGATATATCACGATCTCTAGTTTCAGTCAACTACTTTTCTTAGTCCTCAATTTTAAAAAACAGTAATTGTCTGGGCAGGATGGCTCACATCTCTAATCCAAGCACTTTGAGAAGCTGAAGCCTGAGGATCACTTGAGCCCAGTAGTTTGATACCAGCCTGGGAAACATAGTGAGACTTGCTCCTATAAAATAAATAAACAAAAATATAAATTTTAAAAAGGCTGAGCCAGTCAGCCAGGAAAAAAAATGGGAGAAAGTGTAGAATCAACTGCCTGATGTGGAGAGTTTGCTTTGGGCAGCCTTGAGAGAAGGTCTAGAGGTTTCCTAGAAAGGTTCGGCTTCAGATTTATTCTTACGTACTTTTCAAATGAGGAAATTTTTTCCGAGTAGGTATGAGTTGTCATCTATCCCAAGACTGGAGGAAAACTTGGGTTTGTTGGGCTGCTCAAGAGACAGTAAGAAATCATTGTCGCTGGCAATTCTGACAATATGTGATTTGCACCCCCACATTTTTCTGAGTGCTAACCCCTAAGAGATGACTACACTGAGAACAGCATATGTTTGTGTAATCACCTGACTTTAGATTGCATTCTACATTTATGATAAAATATACATTAGTAGAAATTGGAAAATAAATATGATGATACAAGTGATAAATACATAAATCTGCAACAAATGAGGCAAAGATGGAAATCACTAGGTCTCTTGAAGTCAAATATGAAGAAAAAGAATAAAATTATGCAACAAGAATGAAATGCTAGACCTGGGTCCAAAAAACATAAAATTACTGGGAAGTTTATTATAATCTGTAACTTTCTGGAAAGGAGTCTTCACAGTTACGTGCACATACATAAATATGTACATAAAATTATTACAGAAACATATTTTCAGGAAACGGTTATGTTCAAACATAGGACATTTTCATTCTGAGCCACTCCTGCTGTCCTCTGGGAAGATGTACTCATTCTTGACACTCAGCTTCTTCAGAATTTTGTTCATGCCATCAGTATAAAATTTAGAGCTCTACAGTAATCTTGATTGCTGACATCTATTGCTATTTAGATTGCAAACTCCTTGCAGACAGGTTCTAGTTCTTTCTAATCTGTGCATCTGCAGTGCCTCAGAAAGGGCCTGACTAAAAAGAGGCACTCCACAAAAGCTGGAGAGTGTGTAACTGAATTACCAAATTTATCTCTCTGAGATTCATTTCTTCTAACGAATAAGGAAAGGCAGACACTGCCCAATATCCATCAGCTCATTGTCTCCAGCATGGAGCTCCACTATGCACATTGCTCTGTCCTTACCTATCCAGGGAAATGCAGCACAGGTGAAAAATCGATGCTGTTGTGAGCAGAACATCCAGAGATGTCCGAACAAGACAAAACATCTCCCCATAAATCCAGATGTCTTGAACCAGCTCAATGGCACCAAAGGGCATCACCAGCACCGAAACCAGCAGATCCGCAAAAGCAAGAGATACAATGAAATAATTGGTTTTTATTTTCCTGTGAGTGAAAAAGTGTAAGAGAGGAGGCAGGGGGAGGGATAAGGGAAAAAGGGGAGGGAGAAAAGATCAAGAGAGAAAACAGGATAAAGGGAAGCAAAGAAAGAAGAAAAGAAGGGAGGGGGAAAGGGGAAAGAAAAAGTCACATGCTTAGCATATTCCGTGAGATTCAATTTCCATTTCTGTAACATGGCTGAGAAGACTCAGCATGGTGCAGCCTTTTCTGACTTCTCCAGACCTACCTTGTACCAAAAGCTCGTTTTTCCTCTACTTTCTGGCCACCCTGCCCTAATCTGAGTTCCCCTGCACATACAGCTTCCTTTTGAGGGCCAACACAGATGCTCTTTCTTCCAACGGTTCCCTAGTTACATCCACCTACCCATCAGTCCATGGTCGGGAATTCTCAGGAAACCCTCCCAAGGTATGCCCTGTGACTGTAGTCACAGTCCACCATTTTACACTAGTAGACTGGCTATGGTGCACCTCACATTTATAACACTGGTCAAAATTACACTTTTACACTTTATTTGCATCATCATTAGACGTATGGATGTCTTACTTAAGAGAGGAACTCCTTCATTATACCTTTTTATGGCCCAGAGGCTTTCGTCCCAGGCTATACACTAGAATCACCTGATGCATTTTAATAAATACTGATGCTGAGATCTCACCCCAGATCATTTAGTTCAGGTACCCTGGGAGTTAACACGTCTCCCCTCAAAGATTGCCAGATAAAATACAGGATGCCTGATTAGATTTGAACTTTAACAATGAATAACTTTTTAAATATAACTACATCCAAAATACTATGTGAGACACACTAGTACCACAGGATGATAGTTTTTTAAAATGCATCAGGTGCTTCTAATTGCAGCCAGGGTTGAGACTGATGAAGTAGAAGTGCAAAAAACACATATTTAATTTCTAGATCTGTCCTTCGTCAGCCACGTCTTCCCTAAGCCATTGATAAAATGGGGGGGTTAGATTATATGTGCTCTCAACAATTGTGCATATAATGATCACAACTATAAACACATTTGACAAAGAAAAAAATGACAGGATGGAAATATACTGAAGTGTTTACACTGGTTGTATTAGAGTTGCAGGATTAATTGCAATCCCTTTTTCTCTTCTTTCATTTTAAAAATATAGTTCCCATAAATGTTTTTGTTCTTATCTACAAATTATAGTGGAAATGTTCACACCCAACTCTCCAGGGAGAGCTCAGGACTCCACCTATGTTTCCTCAAAAGGTTTCCTCCTGCTGCTCACCTGAGCTGCCGGTCCCAACACACAGCCACCATCACCAGCAAGTTCCCCAAGATGGCCATCAGGATAACCGCTGAGAGAAACGTGAGCAGCACGACCTTCTCCACTGACCCGAAACCCTCCTTGGAACTGAAAGACACACATGAGCACAAAGAATTGAATGGAACTCTGGGACACAGGAAAGAAAATTCATCTTTTCATCATTGACCTTCAGAAAGGTAACTTCACCATCAGCTGATGACACATCATGCATTTAATAGACACCAAAATCTGATCCTGCCACTTGACATGTTAACCTGGTTAGCTCCTACATAAGAGGAGTATGAGACTTAGAGAGCTGAATTAACAAGCCTGGGATTGCACAGTTATTTTCCATCCAAGGACTTGTGGCTTTCCTTTCGGGCACTTAGTTCAACTCACATTCAGACATACATGGTTGATTCCTGTTTTGTGCACCTACTCAGCTAGATTGCAAAAGTTGAGTGAATGAATGATAGTAACTTTGTAATGCAGGAGTGGCCCAACCTGGTTCAACTTTGTGTATAAAATGGAGAGCTGTGTTTTAGTTGCCATAGAACCCCACGTTGCAAGTTGAACTGACCAAACCCAGATAAACCAAGCATGCAAACCCCAGGGTGGAACCTAAGTGCTTGGACCAAGACATGTCCAAGTCCTTGGATCTAAGACACTAAGTGCTTGGACCAAGACACTTCTTTATGTCCAAATAAAGAAGTGGACATCTCATGGCATGATCCATGATCCAATCATATAGAGCCCTAGCGTCACCTTATGGCATAACCCAGTCAGATCATACCTCCTGGCATTACCTTATCACAAAGATCCAATCAGATCATGCCTTATTATTCTCTCCCTATAAAACCTGCCACAGCCCCCAGCTTGGGGAGACAGATTTGAGCTCTGCCTCTTGCTTCCTTGCCAGTCAACTTATAATAAAGCCTTTCTTTTCTCAAAATCCAGGGCCATAAGTATTGGCTTCTATGAACATCAGCAAGGAGCCCACTGCTTGCTCAGTAACAACCTGAACCAATTGTTACTGAGCAAGTTACTTTGCATTCAAGCAGTTACTTTGCCTGAATGCAAAGCCATCTTGTTACAGTGTCTCATTCCAGCCCAGGCAGAAGCTTCCAGTTACAGGTAGGCTCTCCCAGAGAAAAAAGACTGTGGTCTGATGGTTGTTCTTAAATCAGTTCACCTGAACAAATTGAATTTAGATTGTGTGAAGATCATTGGAAAGATAGCAACCAATAAATAAGCTCAGTGGCTCCTTTTACCACTCTGATCATTTCTTTTAGTGCTCACAATATATCATTATTTTCAGTTCAAATTTGTGTTCTTGTCAATTTCAGCATCTAAGTCTACAAATGTCACCTTCCCCATGTAAACTCAGCATTTTGTTTATTAACTTGAAAATGAAGATCCCTTTTCAACGAAAGCATATCTGCAGATTAATATTCAGAAGTTATAGGGATTTTAATAACTTTTATAGTATAATAAAATGTTCTTTTTAATGAAGTTTCAAAGAATCTTGAAACTCCTAGACCAGGGGTGTTCAATCTTTTGGCTTCCCTGGTCCACACTGGAAGAATTGTCTTGGGCCACACATAAAATACACTAATGATAGCTGATGCGCTAAAAAAATTTTTTTTTACAAAAAAAAAAAACAAACTCATAATGTGTTAAGAAAGTTTATAAATTGTGTTGGGCTGCATTAAGAGCTGTCCTGGGCTGCTGCATGTGCTCCCACAGGCCATGGATTGAACAAGTTTATCCTAGACCCAAACTCCACATTTGAATATGGGAAAACTGGGCCCAGAAAGAAGAACTGACTTGTTACAGCATGTTAGTGGCTGGTCTGGGAGAGCTGCTTGTCCTGTGAGGCCACCACTGAGAACACAGGGTTCCAAAAATCAAGAATTCTCTGTCTTTCCTGAGCTCTTTTGACTGAAAATTAAGAGACATGCTCACTCCGAATGGCAGCAGCCTGCAAAGTCCTGGCTTTGGCGTCATCCAGAACTTCCGGTAAGATGGCACAGAAGACAAGGTGCCAAAGGGATTGAGGAACCAGTCTGGCAGTGGCTGGAGAATGAGAAAGTCCCTCCATTCTGCTGAGAAATGTTTTTATAGACAGATTGATTGTTTGTGGCTGGGGTTTAGTTGAAAAGAAATTCCAGATATGCTCATCTCAATCACTCTTCCACACTTAAGTTCTAACCATCAACAGCACAAACATTAGATACAGAAGATTTAATTTAATGAGGAAAATTGTACACTTAGGAAAAAGACCTTAATAGGCTGATGTGGCCACCAAAAACTCATTTGATTTTAGGTCATGTTAGTTGAGTTAAAGCACTAACAAAGGAAGTGATGGTGGTTCTCTTCCCTGTCCTTCTCAGAGACTGACCCACAGCCCCTCTGAAACTCGTCTCCTCCACCCCCAGTGCCTCTGTATTTCAGGTGCCTTCTTCCTGGAATGTTTCTTCAGTGACTGACTTCTTCTTGTCATTCAGGTCTCAGATTAAATTTAACCCCCACTTAATGTACCACAGCCAACAAACATTTTTCATTTTCTTTATAGCATTTACTGTTATCCGAAATGATTTGTTACTGATTGTTGTCTGTCCCCCAATTCCACAGATTGACTTTGGTTATCTTTCTCACTATAATCTCCAGTGTCTGGCACAGTGTCTAGTCTAGAGTATGTATTATTATGTATTAATATTATATATGTAGACTATGCATTACATAATTAGTGCTCAATTACTTGCTGATTGAGTGAAAGAGAGCTATATTGTGCTCATAATGGTAATATTTATTATTCAACATCTTTGAAGACTGGTTGAAAGTATACAGGTTTTACCTAGAGAAAAGAAGGTCCATGGATGAAATGAAAAAGCTATTTTTAACTACCTGAGGGCTGCCATTTTAAATAAGAGTAGATTTACATATTCATTCATTCAGTAATTTCTGAGCACCTACTCTGTGTTAGGCATTGTTGTATGTCCTAGGGAGACAGCAATAATCAAAACAGAGAGCGAAACAGACAATAAATAGATGCACAAGACAGTATGTAAGGTGTCAGCTGATGATATACTCCACAGCAAAAAAAAAAATCTAGGAGGGTAAGGAGGACTGGATGGCCAGTGGGGGATTGCAGGCTGGCTGTTTAATAAAGGATGTCAGAGAAAGCTCAATGATAAGGTTATCATAGGTTGCGAGGCTAACTAGGACCAGTGGGTGGGTTTTAAGCAGTGGTTCACAGCCTTAGCTGCATGTTTAAGTTACCTGAAGAGCCTTAAAAAATGCTGATTCTGGGAATCCACCCTCAAAGGTGCTGATTTAATTAGTCTGGATTGCAGCTTGGATGGAGAAAGTTTTAAAAGCTCCCAAGTGACTCTGATGTGCAGTGAAGGATTAAAGTCACTGACAGAGGAAGGAAAGATTTAGTACTAGATAATAAGAGACTTCTAACAACTAAAGATGATCTGCAATAGCTTCCTGGTGTTGTTTTGCGCTCTCTGGCACAGAAAGTGTTTAAGTGTCGTTATACCTGAATGGCAATGAGATACTGATTTGCACTCATTAGGATGGCAGTTATAAAAAACAAAACAACAAACAAAAAATAAAAAGTGTCAGTGTGAATGTGGGGAAATTTAAACACTTGTGGATTGCTGGTGGGAATGTAAAACGATACAGCCACTAGGGACAAACAAGTTTGATGGTTTCTCTAAAGGTTAAACATAGAATGCCTATGTAATCCCACAATTCAATCCCAGGCGTACACCCAAAAGAACTGAAAGCAGGGATACAAACAGACACTTGTATACCAATGTCTATAGCAGTATTATTCACACTAGCCCAAAGGTGAACACAACTCAAGTTTCCACTAACAGATAAATAAATAGAATGTGGTATACACATACTAGAAAATGTTATTTCTCTATAAAAAGGAATGAAGTTTTCATACATACTACCACATGAATGAACCTTAAAAATAAATGGAACAAATAAATAAGTGAAATAAACCACACACAAAAGGAAAAATATTGTGATTCCACTTACGTGAGGATTCTAGATCAGCAAATTCGTGGGGAACGAAAATAGAAAAGTCATTATCAGAGACTGGGAACTCAGGGGAATGGGGAGTTATTATTTAAGAAGTATAGAGTATTTGAAATGATTTTAAAAGTTCTGGAAGTGGAGAGTAGCAATCGTTGCACACCACTGTGAATGTTCTTTTTTAGCTTTTATTTTAGGTTCAGGGGTACATGTGCAGGTTTGTTATACAGGGGGTGCGGTGTACAGATTATTTGATCACCCATGTAATAAGCATCGTTTGATAGGTAGTGATCCTCACTCTCCTCCCACCTTCCACCCTCAAGTAGGTTCCAGTGTCTGTTGTTCCCTTCTTTGTGTCCAACATGTACTCAGCGTTTAGCTCCCACTTGTAAGTGATAACATGCTGTATTTGATTTTCTGTTCCTCAGTTAATTTTCTTAGGATAATGGCCTCCAGCTCCAATAATGTTGCTGCAAAGTGCATGATCTCATTCTCTTTGGGGACTTAATATCACTACATTATATGCTTAAAATGCATATTTTATATATTAATAAATTTTGTTATTTATATTTTAGCATGATATAAAAAAAAAGAATTCCTGGATGACCACATATCAAGATACTGTACAAGGCTCCTGTATTGGGGGCAGGCTGGCCTGGCTGTTTTAGGCCACTTTTTTGTTTATAGTCTATGATTTAAACATATCCTTAGAACATGAATTATCCATCAACCCCACCACCACCATTAGAATCATCTCTCTTGTACTGTCTTTCCTCTTGTAAAAGAAAAAAACAGATTCAGAGCGTCTGAGATGAACATCTCCGGCTCCAGTGAGGGTACATTTTGAATCAAGTGGGAAAGTCAGAGTTAGAGAGCACCAAGTTCAATGTAATGGTCCATTTGTGGTATGCCAATTAGGAGCTAGAAATAGCTTAACTTTAAACTAGGAGTGACGAGTAAAATTTAAGCATAGAAGAAGCTTTTCTAATTAGGCAGAACTGTCCATTGAACTAAAAGTAAGTCCAGTAATTACAATTAAAATAAATTCAAAACCACTTCTGTGAAATTCATGTTAGGTCCTTGGGTTGCCTCAAGCAATCCTGTCAACCACAACTGGATAGTTCTTATCTGGCTGAAGAGCTGTCCACTCCACTAAATCGGTTCTTTGACAGCTATTCTTATGAGAAATTTTACTTTCTCTTCTTTTTTGCTTTCTCAGTGATCTTTTGATCCATTAGTAAACTCCACAAACTTGTGGGCTGTGTTTGCCATTTTCTCTGCTCTTAATGAAAGAAAATATAAAGACACGAATTCTGGGTAAATTCCCACATAGGTTAGTATATGTGAAAATGGACTCTGAATGATGAAGTATGATAAATAAGTGATTATTGCTATTAACAGTGATAGTTATACAGAGAAAATAGCAAAGGAAATCTTAGGTTATACTTTGTCTCATACACACACATACATATACACATACACATACACACACACGCACACGCACACACACACACACACACACACACAGCCTTATACTTTCTGGAGAATCAAGAATGTTTTTGTTGTTATTTTTTGTGGGCTTTTTTGCACTAGTTTTGTTCATAAACAGCTGTATGACTTCAAAAAATTCACTTGACTTTTCCAAGCCTCAGTTCTTCATGGATCAATTGAGAAAGTTAGTTTAAATTTCTCATTCATCAAATATGTATTGAGTGCCAACTATATACCAAGCACTGTTCTGAGTACTAGCTTCAGTAGTAAAGAAAATGGACAAAGTCCCTGACCTCATGGCATTCACAGTATGGTTGGAAACAGACATAAGCAAATGCATAATTAAAGAAATAAATATAGTTTGCAATCAGGGCTTCAGAGTTGCATTTCCCAAATTTTAATGTTCTTAGTAATCCACTGAGGATCTTGGTAAAATGCAGATTCTGACTTTTTTAGGTCTGAGGCAGGGTCTGGGATTCTGCATTTCTCACAGGCCCCTAAGCATTGCTGATGCTGCTGGTTCCTGAGTCACAGGTGTAATAGCAAAGTATAAAAGGTATAAACATGATATTATGATAGAGGACACGCTGGGTTAAAGGGAAATGTTAGGTAGTTAGGGAACACCGGAGGTGACATTCAGCTGAGTTCTGATGTATGCAGAGAATTTGGGAGTCAGGGGAACCAGGAGAAGTGCATTGCATTCGAAGGGAAGAGCAAGTGCAAAGGCCCTGAGACAGGAAAGACTTTTCATGTTCATTATCACAGTAGAATGAGCAAGGGATTAAGCATCTGAGATGAGCTCAGGAAAGTAGTCAGAAGCCAGACCCTGAGGGTTTTGTTGTGCTCTGGGGGGGAAGGTTATGTTCTATTGGAAGATAAATGAGAAGACACAGAAGTGATGTAAGCAGAGTAACGACACGGGGGGTGAAAATATGCCAGGGGTTCCTGCAGGAGTCCAGGTAAAAGAAGATGGTGGGTAAAAGTAGCATGGTGGCTGGGAACATGGAGATACATGGGTGGATTAAAGGTCTATTTGGGGAGTAAAGAGATAAATAAGAAAAATAGATTCCATGAGTGGGTGGGAGGAAGCACAAATAAAAGCCATATTTCAGAATTGCATATCTGAATAAATGTTGGTACAATTTAGTGAGATGGGTGAAACACATTAAGTGTGAGATACCTATAAGACCTTCAAGTGAAGACATCAAGTAGGGAATTGGATGTGTGTGTCTGGAGCTCAGAAGGGATGACTGGGCAGGAGATATATACTTGGAATTGCCAGCACTTCTATGGGATTTAGAGAACTGAAGACGGATGTGATTACCCAAGAAGAGGGTCAAGGTCTTGATGAACGGCAACACTGAGATGTGCAGTAGAGAAGGTAGAACCAGCAGAGGAGATGGAGCAAGACTATCCAGGATGTTTTGGGAACATCAGATAAGAGTGGTATTTTGGAAGCCAAGAGGAATATGTGTGTGCGTGTGTGTGTGTGTGTGTGTGGTTTATACACACACACACACACATATATATATATTCACGTATACATATATATTCACGTATACATATATATACAAGATCAAATTCAATATATATACATATATATTCATGTATACATACATACATACATATATATACACACACACACACACACACACACACACAAGATCAAATTCAATCTTGGTCAATAGTAGAAGTACAGTTTCCAATATTGATCAAAATTCAATATTGGAAGTACAGTTTCCACTGAATGCATATTGCTTTTACATCATGGTAAAGTAAAAAATTATTAAGTCAAACTGTCACATCGGGGACCATCTATAATTATATGTGTGTACTTTCTTCATTATCTTTATTACCTGTGTGTGTGTGTGTGTGTGTGTGTATGTATATATAGACAAGAATATATATATATTCTTGATACTTCCCTGGAACTACAGCAAGACCGCTTCTGAGAATGACAGGAAGCAAAGAGGCAGGGAAACTAGAGTACTTTTTCTTTTTATCTTTTTATGTATCAAACTTTGCAATAAAATTATGTTAGACCAGAGGGCTCCACCATTGCACCAATGATCTCTGTAGCAAGTGCCTCCTCTCCCACCTGTGAGGAGTGTCAGGTACACAAGAAACATTCTTGAAAATTCACACAGCCCATCCTCAAAAGATCCCATTACTGCCTATCCACGTATCTTTTTCACCCATCCCAACCAGCACTGCACAATCTTTTGTAAAGGAATTACATTTAAATTAGAGAAAATAATGTTTCATTTTCTTACCAATCAACAGTTAGGAGAAGAGTACAAGGGCATTCTGACTTAAAAGAGAGCCCGCCTAAAACTGAATTATTTTTTCTAGAATTTTATTAACCTTAAATGTAAGGTCCCTGGTGGTTTCTATACTGATGAAAGATTGAATATTAACCAAGAGGGCCTTCCTGTTCCACTCAGCTTGACTAAACTTTAGATCGCCTTCTTCCTGACTCCAGGCTCTGAACTCCCTTTTCTTAGAGCATTTACTTTAGAAAATTTGTAATTGCAAATACTTTCTCTAACGCCTTAAGATGTAAATGAAAGACACCAGTTTTACAAGCTAGGACTGTCATTCTCAAGAACTTGGGAGTCATCCCTTTGAAAGGAAATCTTCAAGAAATGCCGTGCTCTTATCTCTCAGTCTGTGTGGGAGGGTAGGAGCCTAATTTAAGGGGACACCTTGTTTCAAGTTGTGAAACTATCTCTTGTCATAAAGATAGGAGAAAGTTTACCTTTCCTTTGGGTAAGGCTGATTAGGTAACACAGTAGGTAATCCCTTCCCCAGACTCCATTTCTTAAAACCTCTCCTACCCTTTGTTTTAGTGAAGTTGAGGTCAGATTGCACTATGGTCTGTCCCTATTGCCATAGCCTTGGAAAAGAAAAAGTCATCTTTACCTGTTTAACTTCATCCACGGCAATTTTCGTTTTGACGGTATACATCATTTATTACAAGTACAGATGCTCCTAGACTTATGATGGGGTTACCTTCCAGTAAACCCATTGTAAATTGAAAACATTTTAAATGGAAAATGCATTTAATACACCTAACCTACAGGACATCGTAATAGCCTAGCCTGTCTTAAATGTGTTCAGAAAGCTTACATGGGCCTAGAGTTGGGCAAAGTCATCTGGCAGCAGACTACTCTAGAGTATAGTTTGTTTACCTTCATGATCACCTGACTGATTGAGAGCTGTAGCTCACTGCTGCTGCCAGACATGGTAAGATGGTATTACACAGCATATTGCTATCCTGGGAAAAGATCAAAATTCAATATTGGAAGTACAGTTTCCACGGAATGCATATTGCTTTTACACCATGGTAAAGTAAAAAAATTCTTAAGTCAAACCATCATGTCAGGGACCATCTGTAATTATATGTGTGTACTTTCTTTATTACCTTTATTACTGACCATCAACAAAATCAGAGTTTAATATAGAGGAGAGTTAAAGTCAGATAATAATTGTGTTGCTAATATGACTTATGTAAATCAATTTTTCAAATACCTCTTTATTTAAAATGGAAACAATAGAATCCATGAACATGTTGTTTTTCCTTATAACAAGTAACCTAAGCTATACTATGTAACCATTTTAAAATATATATCATTTCCTTTAAATATATGCACTCTTTCCCCCTAGGATTCTTGAGAGACTAAACATAGAAATGGACAATGGCCAGACCACGTGTAACAATGAAACTCCAATGGACAACCTCTGGCAGCCAGCCCAGAATGATCAACACTTGTTCAACGACTGCAAGCTAGCTTCCCTCTTTTTGAACCCTCCTACCTGCTTCCAGCTCAAAACTAACAACAGAATGCCAAATATGCTGCTCCCAAAGCAATTACGTAAGATGCCCCACTGCTTGTTAGTGCACCTGCTGCTTCATTGTGCCAGCAACCTCCAATCTGAGGATACCAGAAGCCTTCTTTCCCCTGCTTATAAAGCTTTTTTATTCCCCTGCCTGTCTTTGAGAAGTTGCTAAATTCCAAGGATGGTGGCTGATCCTCTGGCTTTATCATGCTCTGCATAAATTGCTTCTGTTTGTTCTCATCTGTGTGGTCTTCATATTTGTCCACATTCTAGATGTGTTCTAGATGACACTTATTTCAAATCCTGTATTTTTGAATTAGGTAGAAATCCTTTCTGAGGGAGAAAATATTTCTTATGATTTGGCTGATATTATTTTGGATTCTTAAAATAAGTTTCCAGGTCTCCCAGTAAACGTTTTTTCTTTTTCTTTTTCTTTTTTCTTCGAGGAGGATTAAATAAGATAGTTTGAATAGTATTGTTCCATAATATGAAGTATCAGAGGAGTGGTGCTTCAAAATCACCAGCAAACACTAGGATCATCTGGAGGGCCTGGCTAAAACACAGGCTGCTTAACCCACCCATAGTTTCTAATTTAGTGCATCTGGGATGAAAAACAAAATTTTGCATTTTTAGCAATTTCCTAGGTAATGCTAATGTTGATGCTGATCTTGGGACAATACTTTGAGGACAACTGACCTAGAACCTTATAAGGGATGCCCTTAATCCTAACCTTCATTCTGCTTTTGCAAATTCCTTTCTTCTGCTCCTCACTTTGAAATGTCTTCCTTGGTATTGGGTTGATTTTGACATTGACGTACTAAGCGCCTACCATATGGCAAACAATGCACCTGGAAGATTTTTCATGTTGGCTAATTCAGGCTTCACAATTATTATGTGATGTAATATCATATATCATAATGCCTCTTTTTCAAAAGAGGCTGGAGCATGGTTAAGAGACGTAATATTTTGTAACTATTAAGTGGTGAAGCTGGCATTTAAACCCATGCATTTTGATTGCAAGTCCAGTATTTCTCCCACTAAATTTTAAATATGCTCACTTAGAAGTGAATACATTTCCTTTAAAAAACACATGCTAAAGTTTTGCTCTTTGTCTAGAAACTTGACTCAAAATACTGATGGTGACTGCTTAATGTGCCTTGTAAAATGTGCTGGCTGTAGAAAATGGTAAGAGGAAAAAGGAATAAACCTTATAGAATGGAAATTATGTATAATGGAGTTTTATGTTATTCTAAAATAATTCTGTTTGATTTTTTTGAAAACCCTATAGACAAGGACAGTAGTATAGAGAGGTGGTTGGTGCACAGCTGGTGAAGGTTAGAGAGTTTTGAAATGCAAACATGCAGAGTAAAATTCTTGAGGCAAACTCTTAATAGACTTTTCAGGAACCTCAAATATCACACATACTGGGCAGGAAACAAACTTCAAAGCCCAAAGAGGATTTGTCTGTATAGAGTATAATAGAGTTAAAAGCTGTAAGGAATACAAAGGATTTCAGGATGAAAGACAGTTTTCTGAGGCCATTTCTGAATGTAAAGCCAAGTCAGAACAGATAGACAAGGTGAGAGCTACATCTGGGGAGATTCTCACTGCTTCACAGCATGTTAACCACCGAGGATTCCATTTTTCTTGGGAATGAAATGCCAAATAATAGTGCTAACAAATTAGACCTCAGAGGTAATCTCTCTTTAAGAAAACCCATTTTCCAAAAGTGGAACTGAGCAAACAGTTATAGAGATAGATTTCTTTACAGTATCATTTTTTCTTTATATGTGCACAGTATAGGATCTCTGGTTTGTGTTGAAAACATCTCTTTACACACAATTGTTAAGGAATACACTCACTAGGCACAGAAATGTCTTCCTTTGGGAAAACATATGACACATTTTCAGCATTTAGCTGATCATTTCCTTAAAATTATTCCTGTGATTATGAGAAATTCAACACACGGAAAAAAATGTGGACCACATATGCCCTCTCCACTTTGGTCAGTCATTTACCCCAAGCATAAGCACTCAAGGAAAAGTGGAATTTCCCATACTCTGATAGTAACCTGCTCCCCATTCCTTTGCAACTGCTGCCTCTGTCACTGGGCCCAATTGCCAATGGATATAGCTCTGCATATTTTACCAAGATCTTGGTTCGCTGTTGCAAAGTACTACTACAAAGTTTCTCTTCTCACTTCTGCTTCTGACAATGCAAAAAAATCCTTTGCCCAAAGGAGAGATGAAACAGCTTAATTTTATGCTATTACAGGAGTAGTCAAACAATGGCCAGTGAGCCAAATCCAGCCTGTTGTCTGTTTTCATAAAGTTCTAGTGAAACACAGCCACACTCAATCATTTAGGTAGTTCCTCTGGCTCAGTTTACACTACAAATGTAGAGATGAGTAATTATGACAGAGATTGTCATACAATCTCTGTCATAAAGAGACCCTTTATGAAAGGGTCAAAAAGAAAGAGACTTTATGACCTTTCTTAAAGTCATAAAGAAAGTCTCTTTATGACCCTTTATGAAAAAGTCTCATGGCCCTTGCTCTTTTGTGACCAGAGATGTTTAAAGAAGAACATGGCACGGAGACACAAAGACCTATAAGAGCCTAAAAGGAGCCTCTTTACTGGGAGTCATTCATTCCTTTGGATTCTCTCACTAAGTGGAAAGCAACACTCTTTCTGTTCACCACCGCAGAAACTGAGCATCTTGCTAATTTTTAATTCTCCTTTACCTAGGTCATTATCTACTTTAAGAATCTCTTAAATCCCTTCACTTCTCTCCAATCTGCTGTCAATATCCTAGGAGACACCTTCCTTTCATCTTTGCCTGGCCTATCACAACCACTTTTATCCCACTGACTACTCTGTCTTTGTCTTCAGTTCTTAGTCTATTCAACAGCTTAAATTGAACATGTTCAAAAAGGAACTCTTGATTTCCCTAACCTCAAACCTGCTTCCCATCTAAATACATATCAAATCTAGTTTCCAGTTGCCCAGGTTAAAAATTTGGAAGCCATTCTTAACAATCCTCTGTCTCTTCTACCTCTAATACATCAGCAAATCCTGTTAGCTCTACCTTCGTAATGTTTCCTGATCCCAACCCTTTACCAGCCTCCCACTGTTATGCCATTCTAGTTCAAACTACATCATGCTTCACTGGGTGACTGCAGAGGCCTCTCAACTGGTGTCCCTGCTTCCATCGTTTCTCACATACAATCTGCTCTTCATCCTCTAGACAGAATGAGCTTTGTAAACTATTGAGATTGGAACGTATCACTTCCATACTCATTGCCCTTAAGATGGCTTATCATCCCACTAAAAGTAACACCCAGAGCCCTCACCATGACCTATGTGAATTTACAAAGCTGGTCACTGGCTGCTTCCATTATCTCAACTCTCACCACTCTCTCCCTTTTCCGGGCTTTTCCCACCAAGGAGACTTCCTGACTTCCACATTGTTCCCAGATGATGCCAATTATGCATCTACCTCCACCATCCACCTCTCACCTGATGCTGCCTCCATATGGATCTCTCCATCCCAAGTGAGCAGAGAAGCGCTCCTTTACTTCACTCAGGTGTTGCTCATATTCATCTCTTCAGAGAAGACTTATTTAAAAAAGAAGCTCCCATCACTCTCTGTTCTCTTGACTTGCATTATTGATTTTCACAGCTGTTGTCTTTTATGCGCCCACACACACTAGAATAATTTGAATGTAAGATCACTGAAAGCAAGAACTTAGTCTGTTATGTTTACTGCAGTATTTTCCAGCACCTTTTAGATACTGTTTTATATTACCTAGCACATAGTATTGCTGTGAAAGTACAGTTGGTCCGCTGTGTTTGGGTGTTCCATATCCATGGATTAAACCAACTGTGAATCATAAATATTCTTCAAAAAATGGTGCCTGTATTGAACATCTACAGACTTTTTTCTTGTCATTATTACATAAACAATACCATATAAACACCATTTACATAGTATTTACCATTGCATTAGGTGTGGTTAAAGTATATGAGAGGATATGCTTAAGTTAAATGCAAATACTACACTATTTTATATCAGGGACTTGAGCATCCTTGGATTTTGGTACCCCAGAGAGATCCTGAAACCAATCCCCTAGGGATACCAAGGGACAAATATATCTGTGGAATGAATGAATGAATAAATGAATTAGCTCTTAACTAATTAAGAGCTACTTCTTAATTAGTTATTCAGCCCTGACAATTACTCTTTCCCAACATTCTCAACACTGAATTTACAATGTTTTTTTCCCAAAAGGAATTAGCTAATTTCTCCCTCTTATTCAAAATCCTGTAATGTCTTCCTATTGCAATTTTGATAAAATAGCAAATCTTGACCTGGTTTAACCTGGTGCCTACTTACCTCGCTAAGCTTTATTTCTGACATTGTTCCATACCAACACTAAGTGGAGAAGTGCCCAAATTCCCAATCAGTGAGATGGGAAACACTTGTTAAACTCCTTTCTCTCCTTCCCCTTCTTTACTCAGCAAGCTCTCCCATGTCCTTCAGCACTTGGCTTAAACCTCTTATTGTCTGGGAAGCCATCCTGACCTCAATATTGTCCCTGTCATATATACTTCAATTGTACCCTACAATTATATATCATAGCTTTTATCACCATATATTTAATTATTATTTAAAGATTTGTGCCTCCCAACTACACTGTCTTACTGATTTTGGTGTCCACAGTACTTAGCACAACAAATACATATTAGACAAGTAAAAAGATATACAAGGTAGCCCTCACTTGAAATAATTTTAAAGTAGTAATCAACATAAAGGGATTTTTCCCCCTTTATTCAGCTCAATAGTTCCACTAATTCTGTGTCTAAACCACTGCCCCCAGAGAAGTGCATTTGGGCCACCAATTCTCTCTTTGAGTTACAAGTTATAGCTGTTAACATAATATACAAACCTCTAAAGAGTTAACTAGTTTCTCCAGAGAATAGCAGGAGCCTTTCCCACATTGTACTCTGTAGGCTAATAATAGTTTTAAGTCTATTTTCTAGTCATCTTCTGGGCACTGAAGTTGTTAAAAAGATTAATAAATGTAAACCACACTATTGTTTGGCATGTACTGTGTGCTCTCTGAATCCTAGATATTAATATTCATCTTTTCTGTTCATTTCAAATAGACAAAAATGACATTGACATTGGTCCTGGTCCTCTAGCTCACAATGTAGCAAGAAACTCAGCCTGATCAATGACTGATCATTATGACAGCACGTTGTAATTTCAACAGCTGGGGGCTGTTGAAATGACAAGTATAAATAGCAGCCAGAGAAAAGAGGTAATGAGTAAGAATGTACTGGAGTTTTTCCAGACATAACTGGTAGAAAACAAAATTTAATTATAGCAATAAAGAAATATAGAAATAAAGCTGCTGAAAGTTGATAGGAGTGGAGACGGAGTTTAGAAAGTGGTAAACAAATATGAGGGGCAAAAATTTGGGAGCTTTTGGAGCTGGCATAATCATAAGAGAAGCAGAGAGTATCCAATATCTTGATGGGGCATAAGGATTTTGAAGAGAAAGGCTCTACATCTATTCCACACCTATACACTCACACCTACACACCCTACCATGTACCCAATATATAAGAGAAGATGAGAGAGTGACAGAGATGGGAGAGACAGGTGGAGAACAATGGTGGGGTTGCCCAAGGATAGACAGATTGAAGTTCAGATTCTCTACCTGGATTAGACCCTCCACCCACTATTTCTCTCCTGCACCTGGTTACTAGTCATCCCTAGAGCCAAAGTCAGAATCATGTAAAGTAGGCTCATTTAAAAATGCTTGCTGTGGCATTCCAACCTGGCAAACCTAAGAACTGTATTGCAGTGCCACATAAATGCATATCCAGATGATGCTTGTGAGAAATATTAAAAAGCCTTAAAAATATTCATGCTCCAAAATTTCCAAAAGAAATAAATCATTAGAGCTGTTTATAAAGATTTCTGTACATTATTACTCACAACCATGTTGTTCATAACTGGAAAACATGAAATGTCTAAATGTCTGTATTTGGGTATAGTTAACATAAACAATTTATTAATATGCAGCCATTGAAATCCAGGTTAAAATATTTAATGGCAGGGGACATTTCTTATAAATACCATCCAAAGTTAAAAGCAGGCATAACACAGTAAAGCACACACTCAATTCTTACAAAAATTTATATATTCATATATGGGCCCAGATACTATAGTGAAAGATTAACTTGTGACCTTTTTTAAAAAAAAATTACAAAAATACTAGAAGGAATGAGTGGTTACCTTCTTCCTCTGTCTCCAGAAAATGACTAAGATTTGCACAACTACAGGGTGTCAAGCTTGACAGGGAAACAACAGAACCTCCTGCCTTCAAGGAATCTGTAGAGGTGGTGGTGACCAGCATGAAGTGAAAAACAAAAGGCCCAGCTTAACCCAGAAAGAGGAAGAGGTCCACAAAATGTCTGAAATTGAATTTACCATTGAGACCCAGCTTGAAGAGCTCACAGAAAAGTTAACTAATTTAGAGATTAATGGAAATGTGGCATTTCATACATCTGAACATTGTAGAGTAAAACTGAAATGCAAATCTGGTATATGTATGTGATATACATACACATACATCCTTACATATGCAAACATATATGTACAGGTAAATGATATATACATGCTACCTAATATTCATATGTATAACATACCTATATTTATTACATATGACTCCATATATTAATATTGTCTACATCCAAAATAATTATCTCTAGGTGATGTTAATCT
The DNA here is from genome assembly GCA_963573385.1 of Cacajao melanocephalus. Classification (NCBI taxonomy): domain Eukaryota; kingdom Metazoa; phylum Chordata; class Mammalia; order Primates; family Pitheciidae; genus Cacajao; species Cacajao melanocephalus. The sequence goes on along the minus strand of CAUYLG010052845.1, from coordinate 28,668 downwards.
AAACAAATTTGAATTATTTCTTCATATTTTTTTCCCAATATTTCTCATCAAATGTGTTTACATTGCTAATGCATAAAAGATGTTTTTTTTCAAAATGCATTGCCTATGTCTGGCTTTACTCATAAAATTGCCTTGATAATTACATGAAATCTGCATGTATTGTTCCTCTAACCAGTTATTAAACTTACTAATTGGTGCACTTCATTTTAAGAAGTTTTTAATTGCAAATGTGCTATAAACTGTGGTGCGGTGCTTAATGGAACAAATTTTCTTGGATTTTGCCCATCCACCTGAAGCTTCTACAAAGAAAGAATACCTACCAATTTTTTTTTTAACGAAGTCTTCTCCCCTTTTGTAGATGTTTTGGAGCTTACAACTTTGTCCTAAATCTAACCACTTCTCATCACTGGTGTCACTAATATTATTGAAAGCCACTATTTATCTCTAACTTACTTCTTACAAGTTTATTTCTTGCAATAAAATGTTGTCTTCATTTTCCAGTCCTTATGGCCTATGCGCTACACAAAAGCTAGAGTTATGTCTCTGAAATCAAAGGCAGGCAATGTACATTTCCCACTGAAAATTATTCGATGTCTTCCCAGCTCATGCAAAATATCCCAAGTTTCTAACATGACTTGGTAGAATATACCAGGATATAAGGAACCTGGTACCACCTGCCCCTTTAATCTCAATTTCTACCAGTTCTTCTCCTCCCTCTGCTCCAGGCACAAGCATCTCCTCTGTATTTTTCCAGTATGTCAAATGCACTCTGATCTGTGCATTCTTCCTGTAATAATCACTTCCAAATATCCACTAAGTTCCCTTTTTGTATTTACTTAGGTCTCTGCTCAAAGGTAGCCCCATTAAAGAGCACTTTTCTGACTATTCTAATGAATGTAGTATACTCTGTCATTCTCAGATTCACTATGCTACTGTATTTTTCCTGATGTATTTTTCTCTAACATACTGTATGTTCCTTTGTTTTTTAGGGTCTATTAACTGTCTTCCCTGAATAGATAAGTGCCATGAAAGCAGAGGCTTTGTCCATTTTCTTGGCCTATAATAGACACTTAACAGATACAAGTTAAGCGTTGAATGGTGCCATTGTAGACTATCTTGGAAATATGGTTTTATCACCTGCTACCATAACATGTGGTTATTTATCCACTTTATCCAAAATACTGCCTTCAGATACTTCAATCATCTACCTGCAAATAAAATACTCTATCTTTTCCTCAAGACTTTAGATATGTTACATCCAATAGAGGTCACAAGTCTGTCCTCTCTGGTTCCATTATTTGTTTGTTTTGTTTTCAGAACTCAGTTGAATTGTCTATAAATGATAAGGGACAACAGTATATTTTTGTATTGTGTGTGTGTGTGTGTGTGTGTTGTTTTGTTTTGTTTAGGTTGGTCTTAGAAATTTAAAAACATTTTCCTTGTATCAATACGAGTCAACCTATCTAGAATCTGGTTCTTGGTGGAAGTGGTGCCACCTCCTAGGGGATGTTTGAGATATCTCTGGGACACTGGGTTGTAGTTATGATTGGGGAGCAAACACAAATCTAGAGGAAGGACAGGTGACACATTACAACATGAGGAAGAATCCCTCATAAGAAAAATATCATTCCACAGGCTGCATTCTCCATGAGTTTAGAAAAATCCTACCAGCCACTTGTGTAAGTAAAAAATTTATTTATAATGATCTAATCTAGAACATAACTCTTTTTACTTATAAATAAAAAGAATTTTTCATAGTAATTTCTACACACTGAATGAAGAGAAGAGTATGCTTTCATTTGGTTCAGAACAAATATTCACTGTATATCACCTACATACAATACAACGTGTCTGTGTTAGCCTTTGTTGGTAGTTGTCACATCCATGGTGACAACTTAATGTACAAATGCACATATCTGACTACTGTATTATGTTTTCTGTTGTAGATGAACCTGAGCTTTTATACAACAAAATGTATGTTATTTTACTTAAAATCACTCTCCTTTTATTGCTTCTTTGTATTTCAGTTAAGGCATTACATTGACAATTATTCATTGTGTATAGACATGTTAGATTACCCATGGATTTCATTTCAGTATTGTAAATGGGTATTACAAGATATTTGTTTTAAAAAAGAGAGTGGTAGTTGATTTAAGTGATTGAGAATTATTAGCCTAGAAAAATATGACTTTCAAGAATTACGCTGTTTTGATAGACAAGACACACTTCAGGTGTCTTGTCTAAATGAATGCACTAGAGTGTTACTGATTTATCAGTCCTGGATACGAGCAGTTAAAGAAGCTCAGTAAATGTCAAAGGTTGGAGCGAGCAGCACAGGGACAGATGCGGCACACTACTTCCCTATCAAGAAAATTAGAAAGCTCTGCTCCAGCTTCAAGCCTTTCTCAAAGTCCTGAAGGATTTTTAACACGTGTTCCATAAAAAGCTGTATTTTATTATCTCATGAATGTCTAATTTGACAATATTTACAAATCAAGTTTGTGGAATTTTGTTGTGTTTATGTGAGTGTGTGTTTTGTTCTTTCTCAGAATAATTCTTAAGGTAAAAATGTTTCTATGAGCTAGAAACTGCTGAGATTTAAAAAATCTGACTTTGTGGTTAGCTTGAAGATAAATTGTGGCCTCTAATATGCAATATGATATAATATGATATGACATGATATATAATATAATATAATATAATGTAAGTATCCCCTTAAGGTTGACTGTGGCAGCTTTTCAAGCCTTCAGGCCTTGTCAGTTTCTCTGCTTTAATAATACTGAAATAAAGAACCGTTATTATCTGAGTGTTACTATATGCCAGAAAGAGTGATAACTATTTTTTATGCATTAACTCATCTTTACTGTCACAACAGCATATGGATATAGATAGCGTTACTACATCCAATTTACAGATGAAGAAACTGAGGCTCATACACTTGAACTGATGTGCCCAAAGTCACATAGCTGGTAGATGGTCCAGAACCAGATATCTTAATCCCTATGATAGACAAATTTAATAATATTTTAATTTAATCACCAGTGGCATAATTATGGAGATAATCTAAGAATAAAATACATAATCTGAAATATGGATGAATAGAAAGTTTTGCCTCTTAAAAAAATCATCTGATAACTCCTTTGAGAACCAAACTGGCTCTCCTTCAATGAGTTTGTGCTCTGTACTTCCTCAGTTACTCACTCCAATGTTCAATCCATGAGTTCATCATTACCAATAGTTGTAACTCCCAACAATTTATATTTAAAATATTCCACTCTTAAACCATCATTTCCTATCTCTAGAACTCTTTTCTTTCTTTTTTTTATTGTTTTTTTTTTCTTTAGCACTCTTGATTCCAGTAATTCTTTGACTGTCTCAAGATAATCAACCTATTGATTCTAACACGTTTTCACTGTCCCTCATCCCCTTCATCCCAGAGCATGACATGCCACAGGCAGGCTATGGATTCTAAATGATAGCATGAATGTTAAAAATGCTGGAAGGTTAAGGATACCCTGAGAATTGTCATAGATAATGATAATGCAGCGACACTAAAACACATCTAGACAATCAACCAGAACAACGAAGGTTTTAGAATTATTCCCTGCTGCGCAAGTAGAGCAGTTGAGAAAATGGAGATCTCAGTCACGCGACCAAAAAACTCAGAAGTTCTGGAGTAGCTAACTCCAATCTCTGAACACTGTCATGCAGTTCTAAAGAGTTTGGCTGAATCCCAGTCAGGGAAGATACTGGAAGGTAGAGTTCAGCTCAAATTAAGAGAAAATGAAAGGTACTTTTCTTCTCATACTGCAACTACAACCCAATTGTATAGCTGAAATGCTGCAGTGGGAAGGTTTCTGAGAATGGGTTCTCAGTCAGTCACCATTGTCTCAGTCAGATTGGCCTAGATTACACTCTGGGAACAAAGAACCCCTCATCCTCAGTAGTATAAAACAGCAAAGGTTTATTTTTCACTCACTATACATGCCTATATGTGTTGTCAGGGAGGCTCTGCTTGTCTAATTCACTCCAGAAAGATGGAGTGGTCACCATCTCAAATCTTCCCGTTTGCCACGCTAGGGGTTAAAGTGTGTATGTCAACAAAGTGGTAATAAAATGTTCCAGCCTGGAAGTGACTCATACCACTTCTACCCAATAGTTCATTGGCCAGAGCTAGTCAGAAAGACTCACCCAACCATAAGGAGGATGGGGAGTCCAAATATACAATGTGTCCAAAGGAGAGAACAGTGAACAACATAATGAGCACCACAAGCAGTGGCATGAGCAGTGGTTGACCTCCTGGGTCTAGGCAAAGCATTCTGGCATTTATGCTGCTACTCTTCATCCCTGCCCTAATCATCAGAGCTGCCCTGCAAAGCCTCACAAGGTAGTGGGCTCCCTAACACCAGAGTGTTGCAAGCAAAGGTTAGAGGAGTGAATGACACCATAAAAGTTACGGTGTCATTATCTAGTTGACTAATGCTCTACATGGGTTTACATGGGTCTCTTAGCAGTCTGAAATAAAAAGAATTAGGAATTATAGAATACTTTGCTAAGTGTACCAGATATTTAAAGAAAAATAACTGGTTAGCAGACCAGCTAAACAGCCAAGCAATGGGGTGAATATTGCTCATTTAAAACAGAGAGAAACAGGCTGACCATTATATTTGCATCATTGCTCCTCTTCCCGCAGGAGGACAGAGCATATTAATTCTCTCCCCAACAAGAGACAATGATCAGAAAAATCAACATAAAGTGAGAGAAAGGATTTTTATTGAAAAAGCTGCTATAGTAAAGTTTGTGGTGCTAAATATTTCTTTATAAAAATCAGAACCTGACTATCAGTCTTCCTATTCAGCTACAGACAGCACAGCAAATGGCTGGGTGAGAAAATGCATTGCTATTCACCCAAGACTGTTAGATTAATCAGCAATGGAGAAAACATCTGAAACTACCTGATAAAAGGGCAAATATACTGTAAATGTTCTCTCTCTCTATGTCTCTCTCTTATACAGACACACACACACACACACACACACACACAGACAACAAATTTTAAAAATGAACATCTGAAAGCAGCCTCCAATTATCAAAAGCTTTTTTAATGATTTCTGTTTAATCCACGTAATTCAGGGAAGTTAGAATTACTATTATAACTGATATTTTCAGACACAGAAACTCAGATTCAAAAAGATTAATTTCATTCACTCTGTGTCCACGTGGGTCTACATCTGTAGTACACAGGAAAACACCTTGAATGGATGTGTGGCAAAAACTAACTTCTTAATCTTTCAAAGCGGACTTCATCACACCACCATTATTTGCTGGCGCTGGTGATGGAATGTTGGGCTTGAGGGACCACAGTTCCTGTAATACACGGTACTTCTTACATGCTCAGGGAAATCATTTATCATTGACATTCTACAGTAAGTGAAATTTCTATCCACCACAGAATTCATTTTATTTTTTGTATTGTCAAGTGACACAAAATAATTTTCTCTGGTTTCTGCTGCTAAAATGTGCTTATAGTGGAGCTTATTATAATATCCCAAGAGGAAGCAAGCATAATAGTATAACTATTGAGTATGTCCATATAAGAGTCAACCTCCAAACACACTAGAAAATCAGCCAAACCAGCTGTAGATAAAATGGCTCACTGGCTGATTGAACCATGTATTGCTCACTGGTCCAGCTCAGAAGGGCTTCTGAATACATCTCCTCTTTACTTTCCACCTGCCTGCCTCTACCTGTCTTTTCTCCCCAAGTTGAAACGATTACAGGCTCTTCTCAACCTCCGATTTTGAGGCCAGTATAAACCTTAATAAAAGGAGAAGTAAGCATCCCCTGATCAATTACAAGAAGTCTATACCTCAACATGGCCTTCCTGTGATTCCAGTCACCCTGTCCAAACACTGAAGTTGCACACCAGCTCAAAAACTGGATTCATTTATTTCCCTGTTCCTTTTTTCTTTATCTTCACCTCCCCGTTCTCCCTTTCTTTTTTAAATTACATGAGTAAAATATGAACACATTCTTATTGTTAACGAAATTTGATTAGGAATAGTTACTGTCTGGCATGGCCATATGTTGACAGATCTGGAACCATTATGAACTGCTGTAGGAGCACCACTGCATTGACAAAATTTTGGTACTAACTAGTAGAGATGTATACACCTGCAACCCACTCCTAGGCACAGAACCTAAAGAAACACATGTACCCAAGGTGACATGATTATTGATGGACTCATTTTCTATAATTGGACTCATTTTCTATAATTGCAAAATACTGGAAATTATCTCAGTATTCATTAATAGGATAATCAAAAAATAAACTATAGTCATAAAGTTGACTGCTACATAGGAGTAAAAAAGTTTAAATAAGCCAACATATCAATACTGATACTTCACACAACCCCTTGAAAACCTATGCAAGACAAAGATGCCCTCTCTCACCACTCCTATGCAACATATATTGGAAGTCCTAGCCAGACCAATCGGGCAAGACAAACAAATAAAGGGCATCCAAACAGGAAGAGAGAAAGTCAAACTATCTCTGTTAGTAGACAACATGATTCTGTATCTAGAAAACCCCACAGTCTCAGCCCAACAGCTCCTTCAGCTGATAAACAACTTCAGCAAAGTTTCAGGATACAAAATCAATGTACAAAAATCACTAGCATAACTATACATCAACAATAGACAAGCCAAGAGCCAAATCAGAAAGGCAATCTCGTTCACAGTTGCCACAAAAAGAATAAAATGCCAGGAATATCACTAACCATGGAGGTGAAAGATCTCTACAATGACAATTAAAAAACACTTCTCAAAGAAATCAGAGAAGACACAACAAATGGAAAAACATCTCATGCACATGAATAGAAAAAATCAATAGCATAAAAATGGCTATACTGCCCAAAGCAATTTGCAGATTCAGTGCCATTTCTATCAGACTACCAGCAATATTCTTCACAGAACTAGGAAAAAAAACTATTTTAAGATTCATAGGAAACCAAAAAGGAGCCCTAATAGCCAAGGCAATCATAAGCAAAAAGAATAAAGCTGAAGGCATCATGTTACTTGACTTCAAACTCTACATACAAGGCCACAGCAACCAAAACAGCATGGTACTGGTACAAAAACAGGCACATAGACCAATGGAACAGAATAGAGAGCCCCAAAATAAGGCTGCACATCTATGACCATCTGATCTTTGACAAGGCTGACAAAAACCAGCAGTGGGGAAAAGACTCCCTATTCAATAAAGGGTGCTGGGATAACTAGCTAGCCATATGCAGAAGATTGAAGCTGGACCCCTTTTTTGCACCACATAAAAAAATCAACTCAAGATGGATTAAAGATTTAAATATATAACCCAAAAATATAAAAAAAAAATGTGGAAAACAAGCTAGATAATACTATCCTGGACATAGGAATAGATAAAGATTTCATGAGGAAGAAACAAAAAGCAATCACAACAAAAGCAAAAATTGACAAGTAGGATCTAAATAAACTTAAGAGCTTCTGCACAACAACAACAAAAAACTATCAACAGAGTAAAGAGACAAACTACAGAATGGAAGAAAATAATTTGCAAACTATGCATCTGACAGAGGTCCAATATCCAGCATTTATAAGGAACTCAAACAAATTTGCAAGAGAAAAACAACCCTATTAAAAGGTGGGCAAGGACAAGAACATCCACTTTCCAAAAAAAGACATCCATGCGGCCAAAAAGTATATGAAAAAGAAGCTCAATATCACTGATCATTAGAGAAATGCAAATCAAAACCACAATGATATACTATCTCACATCAGTCACGATGGCTATTAGTAAAAAGTAAAAAAATAACAGATGCTGGCGTGGTTGCAGAGAAAAGGGAACACTTGTATACTGTTGGTGGGAGTGTAAATTAGGTCTATTGTGGAAAGCAGTATAGTGATTCCTCAAAGAGCTAAAAGCAGAACTGTCATTCAACTCCACAATCCTATTAGTGGGTATATACCCAGATGAATATAAATCATTCTACCATAAAGACACATGCACACGACTGTTCATTGACCATTCACAATATCAAAGACATAGAATCAACCTAAATACCCATCAATGACAGACTGAGTAAAGAAAATGTGGTACATATACACCATGGACTACTATACAGTCATAAATAAATAATGAGATCATGTGTTTTGCAGGAACATGGATGGAGCTGGAGGCTATTTTACTCAGCAAACTACCAATCGCTACCCAAAGGATTACAACCTGTAGCGATGTTCAGTCTTTTGACTTCTGCACACTAAATTCTATTTGTCCAAATTCCAGATCTTTTCTTACAGGAGAATTTCTTCAAGTCACTTATAGCTATCAGCTTCTGCCAAGTTAGTCTGGCAATTAAAGAACTGTACATAAGTGTTTATATGTCACCGTTCTTTCTTTAAGTTGAGCCTGGGGGCACAGCCAGTCTTCTTCCTTTTTCACATTCGTGCTAATAATAATACATAGCATATGCAACTTTTTGGCAATTTATTTTCCTCATAGTCTCAGAGTTCACTTCAAATGTATCACATCACCTATGTTATATTTGTAGTTAGTCTATTTCTCACCTAATACCAAATTTTGGATTTGCGTAATTCCCTACATTAAGAGAGATTCAGAACAATACTTTAGAGTCAACCAGACCTATATTCAAATCCTAGCTCTGCCATGCATTAGGCACATGCCCTGAGTAAACGTATTAGTTTTCTATAGCTAGATAACAAATTACTGCAAAGTTAGCAGTTTAACATAACACTCATTTATTATCTCACAGTCTGGGCATGGTGACTGGGTTCTCTGCTCAAGTCTAAAATCAAGATGTAGGTAGGGATCACTGCTGATCTCATCTGGAGCTCAGGGTTCCCTTTCGAGCTCACTTGATTGTGGGCATAATTCACTGTCTTGCAGTTGCAGGACTAAAGACCCCATTCTTTCACTGCTGTCAGCTGAGGTAACTTACAGCTCAAGCAGCAGCTCACATTCCTTGACACATGGTCTCCTCCATCTTCAAAACCAGCAATAGAATTTTCCCTCATATCAAATCACTCTCATAGTTCACATCTATGATTTCTGTATCTCTTTCCTCTGAACTCAGATTTAAAGGGCTTATCTGATTGCATCTGGCCTACTTGGATAATTTTCCTATTTTAAGGTCATCTGATTTTGGAACCTTCATATTACATGCCAAATTCCTTTACATCAGTACCTAGATAAATGTTTTATTGAATACCAAGGAGAAGGACTATGTATGTACCATAGGGAGCAGGATATCTTGGGGGACAGCTTACATTACTGCCACTCACAGCAAGTCACATCAGCTTCGTAAGTCTCAGCTATGAAATGGGAACAATGGTTCTCACAGCAGAGAAAAAGTCAATTAGATACAGTGAAACAAAAAAAAAAAACTTCCAAGTACTGATTATGCTCAGGATTAGGTTGCCTGTTTTCATTATTTCATCTTCCCAGTAATCTTTCTCCTCCATCTTTACTGAGATACAACTGATATGCAAAAAACTCTACGTAATTAGTATATGCAACTTGGTGAGTTAGAACATGTTTACACTCACATTGCCATCACCATAATCCTGGCAATAAACATATCCACCACCCCAAAAGTCATCCTTTTTACTCTAATGAGAGCTATCCTATTAACCAATGAGTAAGTGCACTATATCTTATTGTTAACTGCAGGTACTATTTTGTATAGACCTTTGGAACTTACTCATCTTGTACAAGTAACATCATAACTATTGAATAAAAACTCCTGTGGTAACCATCGTTTTATTGTCTATTTCTATACCTTTGACTGTTTTAGATGCCTCACTTAAAAGGAATCATACAATATTTGTCTTTCTGTGACTGACCTATGTCACTTAACACAATGTCTTCCAGGTTTAAATATGTTGCCACAAATGTTAGGTTTTTTTTCTTTTTCAGGGCTAAATAATATTAAACTTTATGTGTTTAACACATTTTCTTTGCCTATTCATTCATCTGTTGATAAAAATGTGGGTTATTTCCATATTTTGGCTACTGTGAATATTGTTGCCATGAACATGGAAGTGCAGATGTCTCTTTGAGATCTTGATTTTAATTCTTTGGAATATATAGCCAGAATTGAGATTGCTAGATCATGTGCTAATTCTTTATTTTTATTTATTCATTTATTTTTTTGAGATGTAGTTTCGCTCTTGTTGTCCAGGCTGGAGTGCAATGGCACGATCTCTGCTCACCATAACCTCCGCCTCCCAGATTCAAGCAATTCTCCAGTCTCAGCCTTCTGAGTAGCTGGGACTGCAGGCATGCACCACCATGCCCAGCTAATTTTTGTATTTTTTAGTAGAGACGGGGTTTCACCATGTTGACCGGGATGGTCTCGATCTCCTGACCTTGTGATCCGCCTGCCTCAGCCTCCCAAAGTGCTGGGATTAATTCTATTTTTAATTTTTTGAGGAACCTCCATACTGTTTTCCATAGTGGCAGTACCGCTTTACATTTTAAAGGATTTCTATTTCTCCATAATCTCACCAACATTTATCTTTTTAAAAAATATAATAGCTATTATATCAGGTGTGAGGTGATATCTCAATGTTTTTGATTTGCATTACCCTGAGATTAATGACGGTAAGCATCTCTTTTGTTGGTCATTTGCATGTTTTCTCTGGAGAAGTGTCTATTTGGATCCTTTCTCATTTTTAAATCAAGTTACTTATTTATTTTTTTGACATTGAGTTGTAGGAGTTCTTTATATGTTTTGGAAATTAATGCATTATCAGATATATGGCTAGCAACTATTTTCTCCCATTTCCTAGGTTGCTTTTTCACTCTGATGTCTCCTTTGCTGTTCAAAAGTGTTTTGTTTAATGTAGCTCTACTTGTAATTTTTGCTTTTCTGCCAGTGCTTCTGGCACCATATCCAAGAAATCACTACTGAAATCAATGACGAGAAGCTTTTCCCTTGTTTTCTTCCAGGCATTTTATGGATTCAGGTCTTATGTTCAAATCTATAATTCATTTTCAGTTAATTTTTGTGTATGATGAATGATACAATTTTATTATTTTGGATGTGGATATACAGTTTCCTCCCAAAAAATTATGGAAGAAACTCTTTCCTTATTATGTATTATTGGTATCCTTCTTGAAGATTAATTGAACATATACGTGTGGGTTTACTTATGAGCCTACTATTCTATTTCATTAATCTATATGTCTATTTTATGCCAGTCCCAAACTGTGTAAATTACTGTAGCTTTGTAATGTATTCTCAAATCATAAATTTTGGTAACTCCAGCTTTGTTCTCACTGCTCAAAATTGTTTCGGCCATTTAAGATCTTTTGTAGTTGCATAAAAATTTAAGAATTGTTTTATTTATAATTATAACAATTGCCTTTGGGATTTAGATAGGGATTATACTGAATCTATAAATTACTGTGGGTAGTATAGACATTTTAACATCAAATGTCTTTTTGGGAAAAGCACACTAAATCACACATTTTTATCTAATTTCTTTCATCAGTGTTTTATAACTTTCAGTATATAAAAGAGTCTTTCACCTCCTTAGTTAGGTTTATTCCTAGGTATTTTATTCTTTTTGATCCTATTGTAAATGAGATTGTTTTCTTGATTTTCTTTTTAGATAGTTCATTGTTAATGAATAAATATGCAACTCACTTCTGTTGTTGATTTGGTATTCTTCAGCTATACTTTGCAGCCTGAATTTATTTGTAAGTTCTAACCATTTTGTTTATTTGTAGAGTCTTTAGGGCTTTCTACATATAAGATCATGTCATTCCAGTAGCCTTTTTTTATAATTTCAAATTTGATTTTAGATTCAAGGGGTACATGTGTGGGTTTGTCACCTGGGCATATTGTGTGATGCTGAGGTTTGGGGTATAATTGATCTCATCCCTAGATATTGAGCATAGTATCCAATAATTAGTTTTTCAACCCTTGTCTTCCTTCACCCCTTCCTCCTCTAGTAGTCCCCAGTGTCTGCTGTCATCTGCATGTCCACAAGTACCCAATATTTAACTCCCACTTAGATGTGAGAACATGCAGATTTCTGTTCCTGTGTTAATTTGCTTTGGATTATGGCCTCCTTCAGCCCAGCAGCCCTTTTGAAATGAGCCTAGTATGGAGTCTCCTTTGGTGACTGATGCTGATTAGGTCCCCAATAATTATTCATTATATAAAAGAATGATGCAAAGACTAATAATACTCATATTTTACAGATGAAGAAACTGAGACTTAGGGACAATGTCTAAAAGCGGTTATCATAGTTATAGTCTCTGGCAAAAAGGAAACACTCACTAATACCAGTTGCCATCATCATCATCATCATCATTTTATATTAAATAGAAGAAATGCAAAAGTCTCCAGTAGCACCTACCACACACACACCCACTCCTAATCTGGGTCATGTAAAAACTGTGGAGATGATGAGTCCTTTCCAAGGCATTTCTGGAGAGCCACTGCTCAATGGAAAGCTGCCTGGTCATTGGCTTCCCGGCTGCTTTTTTAATACCCCGAGAAGGGCTGTGGTTGAAGGTCTAGTCCTGGAACTGACAACACCAGGATCCAGAATTTCCCAGTTTCTTAAAATTTAAGAATTGTTTTATTCATAATTATAACAATTGTCTTCGGGATTTAGATACTAGACTTTGAAAAATTTGCATTGTCTAGTGCAAAATGCAACTCATTTAACATTTACATTTGATCTTTATCTTCTGGTTATCCAGATTACTTTATCTAATTTTACCTGTTATTTGTTTTAAAGCTTTTCAATCCATATTACCCAACTTTTAGTGAAGAAAGGTAATACTCAGAAGCTCTTTCAATTCTTATAACAGCATATAAAACATTTCATGCTCATTAAACTAATGCCCTTCATTCTTTCATTCTTTTCTAATGTCAAAACTTAAGTGACATAAATAAGGTTAGCAAAGGGTGGTATTCTAAGAAATTTTAAACTTTATCTAATACGAACACCTCATTTTACTATGGAAAATTGGGGGTCACCCCAACAAAAGGATTTTCTGAGTTAAAGTCATGAGCTGGTGGCAGAGCCAGGACTAGACAGATGGACATCAGGAGTCCAGTCACTCAATGCCATGCAGTTTCCAATTACATCACTCCATTTGGTGCCTAGTTTATGACCTCCAAAGCTCTGTTTAGTGACTATTTTCATTCTCTCTGTGTGCTTATTTATATATAAAAAACTCAAAGGAGAAATTACAAAGTGGAAATAGTTCATCATAACTCAACAGTACTCCTAAGCAATCAGACATTCTGTAACAATTCAATGGCCAGGCTGTCCTACTAGGTACTCCAGACACTGATAACTACCTTCCCAATAGCCATTCTCTCCTTCTTCCTAGGTGACAGAATCCCAGTTTTGTTTGGGGGCACCAATATGCCCAACTCCCTCAAGCTACTCTCTTTTTCAACATCTCCTGTTGCCAGGAGTAACAAGATGTAGTTTGGGCCAAGGAGTTACAGGCAGAAGCTGAGTAAGCATTTGAAGAAGACTTGTTTTTCTGAGTAAATGAATAAATATCGCTGGCATCATATCTTCCCTTTTCTTCTCTTTGAACCTGAATTTGATGTCTAGAGCAACAGCAGCCACCTGGAAGCCATACATAGGGACAACAAAATGGAAAGCTAGAGGTACAGATCATTGATATCACTGGCCAGCTGTACCAGCCCTGAACTATTAATAACTCAGTATCTTATTCAGTGAAAGAAAAAATAACTCAGAAAGCAACATGGTAGAGAACCTAAAAGCACTGCCTGGGTATGACAGACTTAGGAGTGAGTCCTGGCTAGCTGCCTGACATTGAAAAGTTACCTACCTTTATTGAGTGCCAGTTTTCCCAACTCACAGGATTGATTTAAAAATTAAATAAAAGAATGCATATAAAGTGCTTATAATGGCACATTGCAAGCCCTCAGTGTATGGTAGCCTGGTTAAATGTAGGAATCTATTTCTGCAATTATCTTATCATTATCCATTGTTTATTCAGGGAATGTATGCAGAATCGATCTCATTGCTCAGCAAACAACATGTATTACACTCACAACATTATATGTAGATTGGTCATGGAGGGCACTAATTACCAAATAAAGCTAATGAATATTCATCAATGATTGCTTTAGAATCCTAGAATGCTAAAGCTAGAAAGATAACTTAACCTTCATCCAACAAATATTTACTGAGTGCTAAATATATGTTCAGAACCATGCTAGTCACTGTGGTTATGTGAATACATCAGTGAAATAAGATTCTTGTTCTTACAGGGTTTATCTTATAGTGGGGGCATTTCCTAAAGTACACCTAATATGATCATCTCAATCATAGCTGAGGAAACTGAAGCCCTGAGATATTAAATGACTTGCAGGCATACCTAGATCCACAGCAGTTAATGGCAGATACTGGAGTAAAAATCAAGCCTCCTGACTCCTTCTGGGTTGGTCTTTTCTCTATATCCTGAAACTCCTGATTTACATTTTTGTTGGAATACCATCATAAAGTATTCCTTGCTGTCCACCAGGATGGCTGAAATAAAAAATTTGATCCCTGAGTTTCCTTCATTTCCTACCACTCTCCCATTTCCCTATGCGCCAAAAAGTATAGTCTTGGTTTGATTTCCTCAAACATGCCAAACTTGCTTCTTTTACAGGACTTTTACGCTACTATCCCCTCTTTCTGGTTGTCCTGCATCCCTAGTTTTATTTGCATGGCATTAATTCACCATTTAAGCCTCAGTTTGAGGGCCATTGGTTCTGACTGCCCCTCAAAATATATCATTATCATTCTCTACCTCACTCACCGTTTCTTTCAGCTCATATATATAACCAGCTGAAATTATCTTACTAATTTTTTTTTTCTCATGCCTGTTGCTGGACTGCATGAAGGCAGACACCTTATCTGTCTTGCTCACTGCTGCATTCCAGAGGCCAGAACAATGCCTGCAACCAGAGCTGGTACCCTATAAATATTTGTTAAAAGAACATTGGGTGATGCTGTTAGCTGTAGAATTCTAGGCTCCTGAGACAATCTTTGTTTGATAAATATTTGTTAGCTATACTTGGCAACCTATGTTGAACAAATGAATGTATAAATACTGGACAGTTTTGTATTAAGCTTTATAAGATTAGATCCTGAGGCAAAGTTACTTCAATTCTTTAATGTGAAACAGGAGTATATTAGTCCGTTTTCACACAGGGCACATCTTACATGGTGGCAGGAGAGAGAGAGAGCAAAGGGGAAACTGTCACATTTAAACCATCAGATCTTGTGAGAATTCCCTGACTATCATGAGCATGGGGAGAACCACCTCCGTGATCTCATCACCTCCCATCAGGTCCCTCCCTCCACATGTAAGAATTACAATTAGAGATGAGATTTAGGTGGGGACACAGAGCCAAACAGTCAAACCATATCAAGGAGGAAAGTGAAATTGAGTACTTGCCTCAAGATCTAATTGACTGAATTAATTGATGTGTATGCAGGGTGAGGTTGGGGGTGAAATCTATCTATGGCTACTTATCTAAAGAGCTAGAAAAATAGTGAATGAGATAGCAACTGATGATTCGACTATGAGATGCTCCAACTTCTCTCACCCACTCCTTTACTCTCTGCTGCCCTAATCCTCTTAAACCTCATAGGATGGAGGCCTGAAATTCCATCACAGATTTTCTTTTCCTTTTTTTTTTTTTTTTTTTTTTAAATCTGGGGCTGCACTTTGATGGCCCTGGGCAGCACAGCGTTTCTGAAACATTTGCATGTGGATGCTTTTGGTCAGGCAGACACACTGCAGCTACCCTGAACCTCCACTGCTCCCTATTGTCTCACCTCTGGCTGCTTTAGAAACTTATCTTAACTGCTGGGTCCCTGGAACCATCTTCGTTTTAGGGCTAACGTGCAATTTCTCCAGTTGCTATCAATAGATTACATTTGACCATGAGTAAATGACCCAGAGCTAATTTTGTTGCATGGAAGACAATATCTTGAAGATATTTATATTTGCATAGGATATCAGAGGGAAAAGAAATTTAGACATAGTATTTTCACACTTTTTTAATTGAGAATGAAGAAACAGGCTTAGAAAAGGTAGGTGACGTGCTTAAGATCACAGAGCAAGTTAGTGGGATATCTGGTACTGAAATTTAGACCTAGGGCCATTGTGGTCTGGTATAGAGCAAGGATGCTTTGAAGTACTGGGAGTTGAAATGCAGCTGAGATGGCAGGTGGTGGAATTTCAGAACATCTTCAAGATTCTGCCTAGGCTGAGCCCACCTTTCTTGGGCTTTTCCTCTCAGTACAACTCTGAAAGGTAGGATGCTTGCTCCTCCCACGTAATGATACATTTGTGCCTTCATCCTCCTTCACTAATTTGTATCGTATTTTTTCTGTCACTTTATGTAACTAATTACTGTTTACTCTTTCCAAGCAGAGTGTGTGGGGATCCAAACTGTGGGAGAGAATGGTGTTACTTTGGGGAAGTCTTTACAGAAACAAGACAGTCTGAAACAAAGGGAAACTCCGGCTGCAGAATTTTCTTCTTTTTTCTTGCTGTGGCCCCATCCTCCCACCTGGCTCTAGGGAAAGCCCTATTTAAAAGTGAGAGTCAGTACCTCAGCATCTCTCAGCAGATATCACAGTTGCCTCTGGCACAGCCTCTGCACCCTCATACTTTCTCTCCTGGCTGTGCCTGCCTCAACAGGCGGATAACTGACTGCCCTCAGTTTTCCTTACACTGCTACTAGATTTGTAGCTAGATTTGGGGATCTCTGAAGGAATTTTAACCACATAGGAAAGCGACGTGATCAAGTGGAAGAAATGAAAACACCAAGGCTCATAAGATTGAGATCTAGTCCTGCTCTGCCACCAACCAGCTAAATCTCCCCTGCTGAACTGTCAATCAGCTCTGTGATTGCAGGACCAATAGACTTTTCTCAGCATTGGTCTCATTTAATCTCTGCAACACTTGCATTGTTGACCAAACTCTTCTTTAACAATTTTTAAAACAATTTCTAATTTTGAAACATTCCAAAAAGTACAGAAAACATTACGTTATGTGGAGCAAACAAACCATACAATCAGACCTGAGCAATGGTTGTAAGAAAAAGCTCAGCTGGCCAAGGTTAAAATCTGGGAGGATCTTAGACTTGGGGAATGGGGAAGAACCAGGGGGAAGAAAAAGCCTCTGTTGCTTCACTCCCTCTCCCCAGAAGTTATCACTACACTAAAAGTCAGTGTCTATCATTCATAGTATGTTTTAGTTCTTTTGTCATAAATTTATAATAAATATACAAACATATTTAATATATAATCTATAAGTAAATACAGTCAAAATAAAATACAAATACAGTCAAAATATACTATTTTTAATTTTTAAAATGTTTTCTGTATTTTCATGTTTATGTGAATAATGGTATCATGCTAATGGTATCCTTTGGAAAGCTGCTTTCTAATTCAATGCCATTCTTTTGAGATTGTCTGTAATATACATATAGACTGAGTCCATCTTAATCGGTACTTCAATATATGAATAACCAACAATCAATTTATTTCTCCTATGAGAGATAGATAATTTGTTTCCACTATTTTGCTACCACAAGCAATCTGCAATCAACATCCCTGTGCACAAGTTCAAGAGGTTTTCTAGGGCAAAAATCTAGAAGGGGGGTTGCTAAGTTATTGGATATGTATTCATTTTAAGGTTCTTCAAAATATACCAAAATTTTGCTAAATACCTAGATGAAAATTTTGCCAAATTGCTCTTCAGAATAATTATACCATTGAATTCTCCCATGAATAAGAGTTTGTTTCCTCACATTCTGCCAGCCTTTGGTGTCTTTGATTTATCAATTTTTGTCAATATGATGAGTATCAAACGGTATCTCACTATGCAACAGGTAGCATTTCCCTATTTTCTTGTGAAATCACAAAGCTTTTCTCATTTATTATATTGTCCATTCAGTTTTCTTCCTCTAGGAATTGCATTGTTTCTCATTTTCTGGTTGGGTTGTTTGGTTTTTTCTCTTAGTGTTTTCTAAGAACTTTTTATATCTTGCGTTGTAATACTTTATTGATTATATGGTTTACAAATAATTAGTTTGGCTTTTTTCACCTTGTTTTGGGCATATTTTGCCATACAGAAGCTTTAATTTTATTTCCCCCCAGCTTTATGAAGATACAGTTTACAAGAAAAAAGTGTATTTATGGTATACAACGTGATATTTTAATATACATATGCATTTTTAAATAATTAAATCAATCTAATTAATATGTCTGTCATCTCACAAACATCATCTTTTGGTATTGGGAACATATGAGATCTACCCTTTTAGCAATTTTCAAGTGTACAATCCACTATTATCAGTTATAGTCACCATGCTGTCTACTAGATCTCCAGAAGAATTTATTTATCCTGTCTAACAAACTTGGTACCCTTTGACCAACATCTCTCCTTTCCCCAGCACTCCCCAATCCCTGGCAACCACTACTTCACTCTCTGTTTCTGTGATTTTAAATTTCAGAAGCTTTAATTTTAATCCAGTCAAACATAACAATCTTTTATTGTTGGGTTACAATTTTTCTGTTTTGTTGAAGATGTTTTTCCTGCCATAATACCATACTAGAAACTTCTAACACCCCTCTAATTAAAAATGGTATTCTTTCTCCCCCAACCCCAGGATTTTAGTTCCATCTTGTTTTTATTATCCCAAATGATTGGCATTATTATTATTATTATTATTTTCTTTCTTTTTTTGAGTCAGAGTTTCATTCTTGTTGACCAGGCTGGAGTGCAATGGCACAATTCTTGGCTCACTGCAACCTCTGCCTCCAGGGTTCAAGAGATTCCCTGCCACAGCTTCCCAAGTAGCTGGGATTACAGGCATGCACCACCACACCTGGCTAATTTTGCATTTTCTGTAGAGATGGGGTTGGTATTATTTTTATTTTATTTTTACAGAAGAGCAGTTTTCTCAGCGCTACCCACATGTTCATTACATTTTGGGGGTATATCACTTCTTGAATTGTATTTCTACTTTTTGGTTTAATTTCCTTTTTCCTAAACTCCGTCCTTCATACTTAGGTGAGAGACTCTATGTAAATGCTCTCAGTTTTGTTGAAAATTTTTGTTTTGAAATTGATATTGAAATATTTTTCCTTATAGATGCTGGATATTAAACCTTTGTCAGGTGCATAGCATGCAAATATTTTCTCCCATTCTGTAGGTCATCTGTTTATTCTGTGGATAGTTCCTTTTGCTGTGAAGAAACTCTTAAGTTTAATTACATACCACTTGTCAATTTTTGGTTTTGTTGCATTTGCTTTTGGTTTCTTCGTCTTGAAGTCTTTGCCTGTTCCTATGTCCAGGATAGTATTGCCTGGCTTGTCTTCCATGTTTTTTATAGTTTTGGGTTTTATATTTAAGTTTTTAATCCATCTTGAGTTGATTTTTGTATATGGTGTAAGGAAGGGGTCCAGCTTCAATCTTCTGCATATGAACAGCCAGTTATTCCAGCACTATTTATTGAATAGGAAGTCTTTTCCTCATTGTTTGTTTTTGTTAGCTTTGTCAAAGATCAGATGGTCATAGATGTGCAGCCTTATTTCTGGGCTCTCTATTCTGTTCCATTGGTCTATGTACATGTTTCTGTACCAGTACCATACTGTTTTAGTTACTGTAGCCTCGTAGTATAGTTTGAAGTTGAATAACGTGATGCTTTGTTCTTTTTGCTAAGAATTTCCTTGGCTATTAGAGCTTTTTTGGTTCCATATGAATTTTAAAACAAATTTGCTGTGAAGAATATCATTGGTAGTTTGATAGAAATAACATTGAATATGTAAATTGCTTTGGGCAGTATAGCCAGTTTAATGATATTGATTCTTCTTATCCATGAGCATGGGATGTTTTTCCATTTGTTTATGTCATCTCTGATTTCTTTGAGAAGTGTTTTATGATTCTCATTGTAGAGATCTTTCACCTCCATGGTTATCTGTATATATCTAGATATTTTATTTTTTTGTGGCAATTGTAAATGAGATTGCCTTTTACAATTTTTTTGCCCACTTGTTAATGATTGCCTCATTAAAAAATGGACAAAGAATGTGAACAGACACTTTTCAAAAGGAGACATACATGCTGCCAACAAGCATATGAACAAAAGCTCAGTATTGCCGATCATTAGAGAAATGTAAATTAAAACCACAATGAGATACCATCCCACACCAGTCACGATAGCTATTACTAAAATGTAAAAAATAATAGATGCTGGCAAGGTTGCAGAGAAAAGGGAACACTTATAAACTGCTGGAGGGAGTGTAAATTAGTTTTACCATTGTGGAAAGCAGTATGGTAATTCTTCAAAGAGCTAAAAGCAGAACTGCCATTTGACCCAGCAATTCTGTTACTGGGTATATACTCAGATGAATATAAATCATTCTACCACAAAGACTCTATAGGCAAATGTTCATTGCAGCACTATTCACAATAGCAAAGACATGGAAACAATCTAAATGTTATCAATGATAGATTAGATAAAGAAAATGTGGTACAGATACTCCATGGAATACTGTGCAGCCACGTAAAAGAATGAGATCAAGTTTTTTGTTGAAACATGGATAAAGCTGGAGGCTATTATCTTTAGCGAACTAACACAGGAACAGAAAATCAAATAACATATTCTCATTGACAAGTGGGAGCTAAATGATAAGAATTTATGAACACAGAGAAGGGAACAACAGACACTGGGGTCTACTGGAGAACAGAGGATGGAAGGAGGGAGAGAAGCAGAAAAGATAACTATTGGGTACTAGGCTTAATTCCTAGGTGATGAAAGAATCTGTACAACAAAATCCCATGTCATGTGCTTACCTATGTAACAAACCTCCACATGTACCCTCAAACCTAAAATAAGAGTTTAAAAAGAAATACTTTTTTTACTGAGACTAGATGCCTAAGTTAATAATTCTATAATCTCAGCTCTTTAAGGATAATAGCCTATGTCTTCTAGTCTTTACTGCTGCTGAAAATTTGTTGTTGCTCTGCAAATAAGCAGACTCTTCTCTTTAATAATCATTTGTCTTCTATGTCTGTGATATCATGCAGCTTCACCAATATGTTTTTATATATGGATTTACTTTCATTTTTTCTACTTAGGACTCATTGTTATTCTTTCTTTCTTTCTTTTTTTTTCTGAGACGGCATCTCACTCTGTCGCCCAGGCTGGAGTGCAGTTGTGCAATGTTGGCTCACTGCAACCTCCACCTCCTGGGTTCAAGCAATTCTTCTGCCTCAGCCTCCCGAGTAGCTGAGACTACAGACACGCACCACCACGCCTGGCTAATTTTTGTATTTTTAGTAAAGATGGGGTTTCACCATGTTATCCGGGTTGGTCTCCAACTCCTAACCTTGTGATCCACCTGCCTTGGCCTCCCAAAGTGCTGGGATTTCAGGCATGAGCCACCCTGTCCAGCCTCATTGTTATTCTTATACATTAATATTCATCTCCTTTGTCAATTCTGAAAAATTTTTTTTAATATTGCCTCTCCTCCATTCATCCTATTTGATTTTTTGTGTCTCATACTAAATGTATACTAATTTATTTTCCTCTGTCTCTTATGTCCTTTAAAATTTCAGATATTATTTATCTCTGTGCTACAACTTTGCTAATTTCTTCACTTCAGTCTTTTAGTTCATTAATTCTGCCTTTAACTATAGTTTACCTAATGTTTGATTTTCTTTTGATGATTTTAAATTTTGATTACTGTATTTTCCTCTTTAGAAGTTATATTTGGCTACATTGGTTTATTCTTCATCATAATGTCTCATGCCTATTTTATAGTTTCAATTTCTTCTATTCTTTATTAACTTTAAATAATTATATTGTAACCTCCATCAAATTGGTCTGCAATCTAAAGTTTTTATAGTTAAAAATTTTCCTGCTTTTGGGTCCTCTGATTCTCACTCAAAACAGCTTTTACGCTCATATGTTTTTCCATTTTTTATTGTGAGCTCCCCTTTCATGGGACTTTTCCTGTGAGAATTCTGGACAACATTGGTTCAGAGTGTGTCCCTCCAGAGGAGTATCAAGGTTTCTTCAAGTAGGAGACCTGCCAGGGCAAATTTCATGACATTTTCTTGGCTTGTGAGTTCTCAGATCAATGACAGTAGTATACATTTGAACTCCACATAGTCATTATAAAATGAAACTTTGCATCATTTATTCTCAAAACTACTCTTTCTCTGATTTTGTTTCAGTCAGCTAACCAAGAAAGAAACACAGCACCATCGTTAATGTCTCATATTTTCTTACTCCCTCATTCAAGTATGTGAATCCTGTGACTTCTATCTCATTACTTTTTCTGAAATGCCTCAATTTCTCTCTACCTTTAATGTGATTAACTTAATTCTTTGATCTCATACCTGAAATAAACCTTCTAATGACTGCTTCTGCCACAAGACTTAACCTTCTCTGAGTCATTATCTATACCATAGCTGAACTGATATTTTAAAAATTCAAATCTAATCCTGTCATTCTATGGCTTAAAATCATTACTGTACCTCGATCACCTTCAAAATAAAAGTGAAGCCTCGAATTCTAAGACGAAATTCAAGTTTATTGGCAATCTGAGCTCTGTTTTTGGCTTTTATCTCCTGTCAATTTCTTCTGAATTCCTTTATACAAATGACCAATGCTGCAAAAATACTAAATTTTCAATCTGCTCAAATTCCTGGAATATTTTTATATGCTAGAGAATCATGTGTTGATCCATAAAATCCAGGTGAAAGCTTCTCAGCATGAATTATTGTCACATCTTTTCTAATGATGAAATTATTATTCTTTATTACACTTCATTATACTAAGCGTATGCTTAGTGGTGAAAGTATAATAAATTGTAGTCAGCAACAATATTCTTCTTTTTAGGAATTACATTCATTTGTTTATATTTCAGTAACAGTATATGTTCCTAATAATATGAGAGTGTATGTGTTTAAACATATTGTCAATAACAAATATAATAATAGAATCTCACGGATGGATAAATGCTTAAGTGAGTTCTTAAGGGGTTATTAGATAGTATGGTTAGAAATTATAAGAATAAAAAGTTGAGGTCAATAAGTTCTTTTCTGGTTCATAATTTTATAATTCTAGGGTGTGTGTGTGTGTCTGTGTGTGTCTGTGTGTGTGTGTGTGTGTGTATAAAGCTACCTACCTGGCATTATAGTCAGTGTAATTCAGTGGGAAAAGCAATAAAATCATAAAATATTATTGCTGAAAGAAATCTCAAAGATAATTTAGTTCAGTGGTTTCTGAAATGTGTTACTAGCCAGAAAATTGTTTTCAAAGAAAAAATTTTGAAATCCAACATATGAGACAGGTACGTGTGAATCTCCCCTGACTTCATTTAAAGACTATAATACTGCATCCCTATGCAAAGTAATCCTTCTCCTATCTACTCACAATACAGACGTTACACAGAACTAAGTTCAAAAGTCGTTTTGAACTACCCCAACCCAATCATTGTCCAAATAAAAAACTGGAAGCCCAGAGAAACAATGATGTATTCAAGGTCACTCAATTAGCTGTGGGCAAGACTGGTTTTAATCCTGATCTTGTAAGTCTCCATGAAGTTCTTTGGCTGTGACTCTTCTTTTTTACAATAGGCTCAACCCAATCTCAGAAAGCCAGTAGACTATCTCATTTCTCATATCCCATGGATATATTTATGTTATAATGTGACGAGTTTTCCCATGTATTTACTCCCTAGAAATTTTGGCATAAGAAATAGTTGCTCATTGCAGAAAATTTCAAAAATAAAGAAAAGCAAACACATAAAAGGTAGAAATCTTCATAAATCCCTGCTGGCAGAAATAACCATTGTTATACTTTTTTTCTCCGAAAACAGTTTTTTTAACCAATGGGATTATATAAGGTGTATCAGTGAGCATTTCTAACTGTAAATAGCAAAATCCTCTTTAGCTAATATAGGCAGAAATAACATGTATTAGAAGATATTAGGCAGTTCTAGAATCTGTAGCAAGATCAGAGAGTCACAGCTGAAGTCAATTCAACCAGAAAAAAAAACCTCAAACATTATAGGACTTCTCCAAAGAAAATTCTAGTACCTCCATGACCAATGGGCACAAATGCCACAGGTCACACTCTAGACTGTGATGTAGGCCCAGGATCCAACACCAGCTTAAAGTGAGTTCTCCACTGCCTCCAAAAAATTACAAAAGATATTTTCCCATGGCATCGGTTTCATTGCATTTTCTTTTCTTCTTGACAAGACTGACAGCACCCAGGATACAGGACACATCTACCCACCAGGAGCAAATCATGCCCCAAACATGGGAAGGGTGTGCAAAGATCCCACAATGCAATGACATAACATTTGTAACAGGAAAAGTCTTCATATATTTGTGTTCTTTTAATTTATATATTATATTAATTATTGGCCTGACAAGATTGATACGCTGACATTTATATGAAAATCATCTTGCCGTAAGCAATTTGTATTGATTCCAAATGTAATGAATAACTCAATATTTCCTTTTCTATTTCTCATCCTCCAAAAAAATATTTTAAAAATATTTTCCAATATTAAATGATATAAATTTTAAAAATGATGCAACCCATTTATAAGGACAAAAACGGATAAAATTGAAGGTTGCAGGAGGAGTTAGTGTAATGACACACTTATTTACTCCAATGACTAATAATTATTGCAACATCATGTTTTTATCTCTCCAATTTAGTTGAAAGTATAGTACAGATGATCAGTTGCTTCAGACACCAATCAGCAACCCACGGACTTCTGATCAAAGACTGTGGCTGCAAATCAATTGCAGCATATGGCATTTGTGCTTCTATTACCCAGAGCAGTAACTGAGGACATAGTAATTAAGCACATGCTAATGAGCAGTCTAAGAAATCCACAAATGTATGAATGTATGGATTACAGTTACTTGTCACCCATTTTAAGTGACAAGCACAACCTGTGTGAAAATACACTTGTAAAAATCTTAGTATGTGCCGATAATGTCTCACTACTAGTCTCTGAATGTGTCCAGGAAATCTATTTTTAAAAATTTAAATGCTGCAATTATCACCACCTCATTAATAAGTAATCCTGATTCATCTTCCAGAAGCAAACCTCAAATTTGGTTACTCTCCAATTTCAGCTCTTTTTTTTTTCTTTAAAGTTCACAGTTCTTACCCAGGCATTCAAAACTCTCTATTAACTCACCTTAAGCAACTTTTTCATTTAGTGTCCCCTCATTCCTGTTGTTTCTCACTCAGGGTCCCCAATCTTGGCATTTTGGGGGCTGGGGTTTTGTTTTGTTTTGTTTTGTTTGGAGAGCTGATCTATGCATTGTAGAATGTTTCACAGCATCCTGACCTCTAACCATTAAATGTCAGCAGCATCACCACCCTCTTCAGTTGCGACAACCAGAAACATCTCTAGACATTGTTAAATGTCCCCTGGTGGTGGAAGGAGGGGGGAGGAAGCTGCCCCCATTGAGAAGTACTGCTCTAACAAAACTGAATTACTCATTTTTCCTAAATAAACTCTGATTTTTCCTGCCTCCATGTCCATTTTTCATTCATTCTGCATATATCTATTGAGCATTGACTCTATGAAAAGCACTCCGCCAGGTGCTAAAATTTCAATAGTGAACGAGATGATTATGGCCCTGACTTTGTAGAGCTGATGATAGCCTTATGAAATAAACCAGATCAAATGTAATAAGCTGAGAAGGTAGAGCATTGAGTAAGCAGCCCATGAAGAGGTAGAGTAAGAAGTGCTCTGAGAGCAGAAGCCGCCACTCACCTGACTAGGACATCCTTTCCAGGACTCAGTGCATGCAAATTCTACCCACCCTCTGAAGTCCAGCTCAGATGCTGCCTTTATTCAGCCTTCTCTGATAGTTTCATGCAGAAGCAATCTCCTGTCCTCTGCACAGCCAGAGCAGACATTGTCTATGGTACTCGGCACCCTGCTCTGTGTTGGTTTTTGTTCATGGCCCCATTACTGCATACATCTCTGACTACATGAATCTCTTATGTATAGAATGCATGTCATATTCATTTTTGATTTATCCACAAGTTCAGTTCTTTACACAAAAAGAAAAGGTAAATTCACATCTACTCTAGGCTCCAACCAAGCTCCTTTCCAAAGAGTAGTGAGGGTAATATGTTCAAAATGTATGACCAATCATGCCACACACCACCTTAAAACCCAATTTGGAACAGTTTCTTATCACCCTTAGAATTAAGAACAAAGCATTAAATGTAGCTACCAAAAGTCCCTAATGCCTGTCTCATGCTTCTTGTTAGTCCTTACCTCTTAACACTGTACCCGTCACTGTGTTCTAGCTATATTCACTCCTTTTCAATTGCTCCAAGATGCCATGTTCTTTCCTAAAGCAGAGTCTTTGCACTGCTCTTTTCATTGCTCCCCAACCACTGGACAGCTTCTGCATTGCACCTTTCAACTGTCACTTTCCTAGGTAGCCTGATCTGACCCTCCAACCAACATGTGATTTTTCAGAAACATGTTAAAAAATCAATTTTGCTTCCTGCATAAGTTATTTAGTCTCTATGAAATCCTTGCCTCTATGACTGATAAAGGCTCATCTCCTTCACTATATCACAAGATCAGTGAGAACAAGGACCTCCTACACTCATAACAGTGACTGACACATAGAAAGTGTTCCATAAAAGATTTTGTTAAGTTGATGAGCAAATGGATTTTTAAAAGTAGTTAAGTTCTGATGAAGATGTCCATAATTGAACAATCAACATTCTGAGCACATTTATGACAAGGGAGGCAAAATAACTTCATTCCAGAATGTTGGAGGTAAAGAAAGGTTTATCTGGGATGACTTAAGTTTCCTCAGTAAACTCTGAGGGAAGATTCCGAGATTAAAAGGAAAGAGTAGGACCATAAAAAAGGTATGTGCATAGGATAGTCAGAAGAAATGAGGAGGAGCTGAGGGAAGTTCCACAGACTGATTTGGGGGAGACGTTGGTGGTAAAGAAATGAGACAGGAAAGTGATGCTCAGAAGGCCAGTAGTTGAGGCCAGGCACAGTGGCTCATGCTTGTAATCCCAGCACTTTGGGAGGCCAAGACAGGCAGATCACCTGAGATCAGGAGTTGGAGACCAGCATGGCCAACAAGGTAAAACCCCATCTCTACTAAAAATACAAAAATAGCCAGGTGTGGTCATACATAGCTGTAGGCCCATGTACTAAGGAGGCTGAAGCAAGAGAATCACTTGAATCCTGGAGGTGAAGGTTGCAGTGAACCAAGATCATGCCACTGCACTCCGGCCTAGATGACAGAGTGTGACTGTCTCAAAAAAAAAAAAAAAAGGGCAGTAAAGTCAGAAAAAGTAAAATCAGTGAAGGTTAGTGGTCAGTAAGACCTTCAAGCCATAAAGCTTAGCACTTTAAAAAGTGTCTTGGAACACAGTAGGTACTAAAGAAATATTTATTGAATAAATTCTGACCAAATCATCTTCTACTTAAAGTAAATCTACTCTTTAGTATTGTCAGACTTACTTGTAATTGCCTGACCACTAGCCTTCTTTCTGCTAACAAAATTCATGTTGAAAGAATGACTGGTGAGCTAACTGGAGTTGTAAGACACAGACTTTAAAATAACTAGTTAACATGCTCAAGAAAATAGATGATAAGATGGACAGAATTTTACAAGTAGATTTTAAAATATTTTAAAATCAATGTAAATTCTAGAATTTTAAAATACAATTATTGAAATTAATTTAGTTGATAAATGTAAAGCAGGATATGGATTACAGGACATAGATAAAGAGAACAGTAAAAAAAAACAGGAAGATAGGCAAGTAGAGAAATACACTGACTGGATAACAAGGATAAGAAAGAATGGAATACACCGGAGCCTGTTGATGGGTGGGAGAACTAGGGGAGGGATAGCAGGGGGTGGGGGAATTGGGAAGGGATGACATTAGGAGAAATACCTAATGTAGATGACGGGGGGATGGATGCAGCAAACCACCATGGCATGTGTATACCTATGTAACAATCCTGCACGATCTGCCCATGTACCCCAGAACTTAAAAAAAGGGAAGAAAGAATGGAATACACCAAAAGAAAAGTATAGCTGATAGATGAGATATATTGAAATGGTGTAAGATATATGCAGTTGGTAGTCCACAAGATGGAGAGAAGGAAGGGGAAAAAGCAGAATTTGAAGAAGTTTCAAAGATTGCTGAAACATGTCAAATCACAAATAAAGAAATATCATGAACCCAATCAAGAGCAATACAAAGTAAAAGAAAACCTAGGCACAAAATAAAGAGAAAAAAGATGCTTAAAACTCAATTGTAAATAGAAAATTTTAAAAAGAGCTTGGGGTGGTGATCATTAAAAAATCTGGAGACAACAGATGCTGGAGAGGATGTGGAGAAATAGGAACACTTGTACACAGTTGGTGGGAGTGTAAATTAGTTCAACCATTGTGGAAGACAGTGTGGCAATTCCTCAAGGACCTAGAAATAGAAATTCCATTTGACCCAGCAATCCCATTACTGGATATATACCCAAAGGATTAGAAATCATTCTACTATA